>DWDX01003362.1:0-13254 GCA_018245675.1 Agara michaeli | reverse complement strand
GCCATGCACCGGGCACACATCCAGACTCTGAATCACTACTAGAAATTCTAAATTAGAAAAATCCAATAGTACCCAACACGGGATTTGAACCCAGGACCTCCCGATCGGCAGTCGTGCTAGCAACCGCCCGACCAACGAGGCAGTCAAGTAGGCAGTCAGGATAAAAGTAATGAGATGACTTAAATTATTTTTATATAAATATTAGTACAACTATGTATATTCATTTAATGTTTGAAAATATTGCTTTATAGAAATAAATTATAGCCTACATTAAAAAATAATGCACGTTTCCGTGCTTAACGTATAAGATTGGAATTAAGTACGATGTAGTTTTTCATATTAGCAAGTACAACTTTTGTAAAGTACTCCAATAAAAAAGACATACGTATCTGAAACATTGTATATTTTGTTAGTATTTCCCGTTTCGCACACGGCCACTGTAGGCATTTTGGTGTCCCAGTCTGTGTACACGGTTTCCACACCGAAGCTGATGGGATTGTTGACGAAGGCGTCCAAAGCCGCGATTATTAGCAACGCTGAACCATACCATGACAAAATGACCAGGATCACCCAGAACAGTCTATGAAGAATACATCGTAATTAATATTCATTAACATCATTATATCTTTTACTATTCAATTGCTGGCCAAAGACCTCCTCTGGCATTAAGAAGGGATTATGGTCACAGCTTGCCTCGCTCGTCAGGTGAGAGTTCGCAGACTTAGATATTTATGGATTATTTTCTAGAATTATGCTTCGTAAAATACCTAATAAAATTATTGAATTCTAGTAAAACCTTTCACAAAACTTAGAATTACCAACAAAATTTCAACAAGTATCTACAGTTAAAAATTGCCAAAATTAGAGGAAAGGAAGTGATTGAATTTGTAATGTTATTGAGCTGGTTTGGAATTTTCTCAAAAAGATGGTTTTAAAGTGAAACCTGTTGTATAGTAGGGAACAGTGTTTGACCGCATTTTCTTTGCGTTCACATCTTTAATCATGCTAATATATAGCGTTTAAGAATTTTACATTTCCTTTTGGCATTACTTTCGGTTTCTTTCCACTTACCTTTCAGACCAGTGCTTTGTGTCATCGGCTATGAAGCGAACACCGGCCAAAGAACAATTTGCACAGTATTCTTTTACATGATTCTTACAAGTTTGTTGAGTCATTGTGTATAACTCATTGCGTCTTTGTGTCCAACAAACAGTGCATGCATAAACTTGGAATAGTTTTTTTTTTATATAAGAATCGTAATCGTGCAATTTGAAATTAAAATGGATAATGAGTCGTACTAATGAATATTAAATATGTAACTATATAGTTGTTAAATATACAGTTGTGTCATTTCGTGATCATTTACTGTAATGTTGGTTCATATAATGTCTCCGAAGGTCAAAAATAATAATTATGTGCATGCGAATGCTTTTGACATGCTATTTGTTCAGCTCTGTCCCACTTATAGCTTTCGTTAGTGTTCATGATCGGTATAATTATATCGCAATCAGAAAGTAATTACTATGAGCTTTATGATTTATTATTCAATATTTTGTATTGCCTTTTTGTATTGTCAAGTATGTATGCATGATTAGTGATCCTTTTAATATTAAATATTAGGGACTTTGTTATGTATCGATTCTGTTTTTTATTTAAGTTTAGCTTTTTATATATCTCATTCAATAAATAAAATGGATAAGGTTTAAAAATGGAAAACTCCAAAATATGTAATCCTGAACATATTTATTTACATTTGTGCAATATGACTATTAGTTACAAATTAGTCTTTTAAAATATTTTTTCAGCAATCTCTATAATAGTGCATTACTTATATGAATATCGTTTATGCATTAGCAATATACGTCTACACAATTAAAATCTACACATATTTAATAAATAGTTTTAATTATGAAATTTTACAGACAGAATACACATTTTATTTTAGAGTTACGATTATTTTATATACATTCTTATTGACTCCTCAAGCATTGAAGAATATGTACCTATATTGTAACCTAACGCTTTATGTTGCGGCAATTATGTGTTTTGAGTGTTGATTTTCAAAGAAAAACAATTTATGGATACAAAGTTCTTCAAACTACATATTTACAACTCTTTTGACTTTTTTCTTTGAATCATTTAGTATTTATTACAGATGAAACCATAGGATATTCATGTTATAACTCGTATCACATTATTCACACTACGAACAAATTTCGGAAAACGAAACATCATGTAGAAAGGCGCTCTACTTTGTTAATAAAATGCCCGCGGATATAAAACAGGCTAAAACAATAATAATATTTAGAATTTTACATCATAAATAAAATATCACAATGATCGCAACATTTCACACTGAATGTCGCATCCAGTACTACAAACTGTGTGCAATCTATGTTGACGGCGATAACACTACACAATTTTTTTATGTTGCCCATATCTTTTACCAACATTGTAAATAGAATGAAATGCCCACAAATGTATTTATTAATAATTCTCATGTAGATTTTAACATTCTTAATGAGAAAATAAAGATTCTTTTTGGCATAATATACAAATAAAAGTACATTTAAGTCCTTCGGATTTATATTCCTAGGATGATGCACGAATTGTAAGTGGCGCGTATTCCTCCTTAACTCAATTTTAATAGGACATTGTTCACACTTAATATCCGCAATTTGGAAAATGTCAGCGGGAATTTCGCAGTTTTGGAACGGAAATTTACAAGACGTTGGTACTCACTCAACTGGCTCTACCTCCACCAGGGCATTTTGTACTATATGACTATATTTATAAATATTGCAACAAGTCAGGTCCAGATAGGAAGGGCGAGTCGAAATGTTGTTGATTTTGAATGAAATGCACAGACGGTGTGTGCTGGGCCTGCGGTTGGTGGTGTGTCGGTGGCAAGTGTTCCGGGTGACGACGTCCAATAAATCCGGCGTGGGTAAGGATATTGTATATCTCTCTTCGCGGTACCATATCTGCTTCTCTTTGGTAAACCTGCATCGGAGATTAAAAAATTAATATTTTAAAATATCCTATGAAAATGAAAATGATTCCATTGATTAGGTTAAGCATGAAGTACTTATAGGAAGACTTTATATCATTAGTACTTTACAGTAGGCACAGTAAAGATTTCTAGCCGTTATTAAATGTGTTGCAGATAAAGACGTCACGATAATCCAGTCTTTAAATTTTTCTATAAAAAGGGATCCAGGTATCGGGATCCAGGGATCCAGGATCGGTTTTGCCGATTCAAATCAAACCTAACCAACAGGTCGAGCTGCTCTTTGCGTCTCTACGTTGAAACTGTAGAGACGTGTGATACTTTGCTGTTTTCAGTTCTTATTTAGAGTAACGTACCGGTTTCTCTCCTTGATGCAGAACGCTGGTCAGCGTCAAGATCTCCTGCAAGCGAGGGTTACGTAGAGCTGGCTTGCGAAGATGCGTTGGCAGGAGTTCTTCCTCTTGTCGCACTGCCACCACAGCTGGGTGTGGTGGAGGGAGACTAAACGCTAAGTTAACGCTCACTGCCAGTAATAATAGAGTCGACTTCATTGTGGTTAAATACTGAAAACGTGACAAGACGATTCAAAAGCCGTAAGTCGATTAAGTTAAACTATTTTGTCGATCGGTGGAACAATAAAAAAATGAAAAAACAAAGCTTCAAATGAAATAATTAATTTTATTTTTGTCTTTTTATTTTTAGTTATTCAGTATGTAGGTATTCGTGATATGTTTGTATAAAATCTATGCTCCGGTCCCACGATAGCTGGAAAAAAATTCAGTATAAATAAACAGATCTATGTATATGAAATATTTTTTTATAAATTTAGTGACACGCCATTTGTATAAAGAAAATGTTTAATAAATGATAGCAATTACCTACCGTCTTATTCCGTCTCTTATGTCAATAATATAATAAATAAATAAGTCCGACAATAGGTTTTGTCTAAGCTATACCACTTGCTCAAAGTCGCTGCGGCTACCAACAGGATTTGTTAATAAAAATTGCGTACATAATGCCTTGAGATTTTAATTGTGCGCATATAAATTTTACGCTGCCTGCTCTACCAAGGTCACGAAATCACTGTTTAAATTATAAAATCAGATAAACGTGCTTTATATCCAGACGATAAAATTTTATACAATACGTGCCTGTTTATAACGATAGTGTTATGAGAACATTGTTAAAAATTGTAAATGAAAATTTAAATCTGTCTTATTAGCGTAGGCCGAACAATGAAAGGTCATGTCCATATTTAATAACAACCTTTTGTTTGTCATTTACGGCTTATTTATTTTTGTATCATATGATCATTTAAGTTTGAAACAATGGTATCGTTACTGAAAGTGACACTTTGATTATCATAAGTCATGAGGATAAAACATTTTTGCTAATTTAACTGAATTAATTTAGTGTAATTAAAAAAAATTAAGAAATGTACTTTTTTTATGTACCAAAATACCATGACATGCAGTATTTATATGTACATACAGATTTAAAATTAAATCTTACAAAAGCGTTTGCTTACTACTACTACGACACGATTTTTGATTTCTTCGTCGTTGTTTCACGTGTTCTACAAACAATGACGAATCTGACTGACATTTGATAAATTTACAAGGCCAGAGCCATTTCACTCAAAATTTCTCAACGAGCGCATGTTAGGTCTTTCAAAATACCTACCGCGTAATTTAATAAGAACAATGAAAAGATATTTTTGAAAAGATATTTGAAAAGTTACGCAGTGACTGCAGCGACTATGTCAGGGTTTAAAAAAGGAACGTTACGTCCCTGAATGACATATCACGTAACTATAATAGATATCGATACAACTTTGTGATAATTTATGATATATAATATATGATAAAATATAATCTCCGGTGTATTATAATACATTGGTTTCATGGTCGTCCTACTTAAACAAATTTTACTTTCAAACCGCTTAAATTAATTCAATAGATGAGAACCTATCATTACCTCGTTTATTACAACGAAGATGTAATGCTTTGCTTTCGCAATGTTTCCATCTGCGTTATGTTGTGAATACAACCTCACAATCCAGGGCGAATGACAAGAACAACATTCTACTACACCGAAGAGTCATCGAGACTAATGATTAAAATATCACTGAACAACATCAACATTGTGTAGAGATATTTTAACATCTCATTATTATATAACGCATGTTATATAAACCTTATAGGCCTTGTATGCAAAATACAGGTAATTTCCTAAATGTAATACACATACACACATGTGTGTCAAGGTGTGTCGAACAGTGGGACATGTTTGTAATTTACCGGTTTACTTATATAATAACCTAGGTCGATGACACTTGAAATAATATAAATTTAAACTTCCATTCTACATTTTAAATTCATTTAAATATTCCTATTGAAGATGACATATAAATACGAGTCGCATGTTTTGATTAACCTGAACAATATTAATAAAAAAATAGACACGAAGAATGTCTGTACAAGTAAGATATGTCGGAGTAGGTTTTTTCTTCTAGCCATAGGTAACAAAAAAAATGTGATCGACGCATTTTAAATATTTAATTATAGTCTGTTCAACAACTTTAATTAACATTTCTCAATTCTTCAATTAACATTAAGTTTTCTCGTATTATTCTGTACATAATAAAATCAATATAATACATTTTTATGAATTGTAGTAGGTACCTACTTTTGTTATAGTTCCATCAGATTATTAATCGTTTTATTAATTTTTTTACCCGATCATTACTGATATTTTAAATTATTTAGCGGAATTGATTTAGAAAAATATTTGCAAGTGTATATTCTGGAGTTAAAAAAGAAGCCTACATTTTTAAAGTTTCAAGAAAATATTTCAGTTATAAAATAAAAATTACATGGTATTAATATTTTACGACTTTTTATAACGATTAAAACTTTTATAATTACAAGAAAAACATAGTGCTATAATATTTTATATCTTATTTTGTATGAAAAATCGATACAACAAATTCACCAGTATTACCTGAAATATTCGAAATCACACACAGCACACGAAAAATCACCAGAGGTACACTTGGCGCAGAGGAAGTTAAAATAATTTAAAAAAATAGCAGGTAGACGAAAAAACCGTTTGACAGGTACGTTCGAGCGTGGAACGTGGATTGTTGCATTCTAAAGATCAGAGCGACCAAAAGAGAGCGGGTTGCCACCACCACGAATCATGCGTTAGAATCTTCCTCTTGTTAGCTTACAATATCAATTAGCGTTTTACAGTGTTGGTTTTATGGGCTTTTAAAAGCGGGAACTCTGTTAATGGGCAGTATTCAATTTCTATGCATCATATTCTTAACATTTCAACTGAGGCATATCTCAGATTTGATTGAGGTATTCAATATATTGTATACATGAGTTAAGGAGTTATTTTGTAAATTTTATGTAGATTTGTAATATTGAATGAAGATCATATTACGTCATGAACAATCATAATCATAAAAGCATGTGACCGGCATATTTATTTCAATGTAATAATGTTTAGTGATATAACAGGTACTATCAGGAAACCTTCCATTGGGGGCTTGACCAGGACATTAGGACACTTGGCTCTTTGAGAAAGACACAAAATAAGCTCTGCCTTACAGCTGGTAACATGCTGACTGCTCCATTGTTATTGAAACTACAAATTAACGGCGACATAGCGTCAGACGGGTTGTCTTCCTATTTGTTAGGATAAATATATAGCACGAGTATATAACCATTGTTTAATGATCGAATTCTCCCAGTATCAGCTCAAAAATATGTATTATATAGGTACTCAACAGTTTGTGCAGGATTCGACAAACAAAACACTATCGCTGATTTAATTTCTACGGCCGTTTCAATAGCATTACAACATGATGCTCGTCGATTAAAATTATCCGGGGAAATAGTGCGTTTGTAATGCGAAATAAAACAACTGTTCACGTCTCTGTGACGATTATTACAACGTTGTACAGAACATTCTGAAAACAGACCTGAATGTAATTGTAAAATATCTCTAAATTGTCAAAATCTGTTGAATAAAATATCGCTTTAACAGTATAGGTACGTTCTATCAACCGCATTTGATGTAATATTACTACAATATAAGAGAACGTAAAATAATTGTTGTGCCATCGCTATAAACAATGTAAGTGGAGCACTGACATAACCCATATCATATACATATAGTACTAGTAGGAATATTGTCGCATTTACTGCGTCTGCGATGCAGTCTGCGCTTAGCGCTTGCGTAGCGTGTTTTATGACCTGGGGGGCATCGTTCATTACACACTGCTTCCTTTCTCCGTCACAAATGCCGATCACGTGCTTTTATGAGCATAACATTCATGACGCAATATAATCTTCATTTACATAGATTAGGCAAATTTTATTTGAAGGTTTCTTAATATTTTATGTAACTTTACTATTAATATTTTCCTGTAACTGTACCTACTAATGAGTTTCTTTCTACTTTATATACGATATGGCTATCGAGAAAAGGCGAGAAGGTATACGATCATGCACCTAAAAATAAATATCCGTAATCTCTGTCATCAGCGTATTCTATTAAAGGGGCATAAGACACTACATCAGAGGACAAAACAAAAAAACGACTTATTAGGTATTTTAAATTATGCAATGTTCAATATTGGACCAAGACACACTTTAGGTCTTCGAGCCAACTTAATAAGTAAGTATTGTTTAATATTTATTTAACTTGTAAATGTATTGTAATGTATAGTATCCGAATATTGTTGAACTAGCAGCACGCGTCTTGTATTTATAAGAGAAAGGGGCTAATCGATCACCGCATGATCATATATATTTCTAGTAACGATATTATATAAGGATTGCATAGTACACGTAATACACGTATGGGTAGGCTTTCTGGAATGCAGTAAGTCGTTTCTAATACTCTAGGTATTTTAATATGGGGACTAAAATAGGTAAATGAAATGGTGTGATTGTTTTCGACGTCTTAAATGGATGGTACGCGGATGCAGTGTTAATATTATTAGCACACAGTTTAGTAGAATGATAACCACGTGACTCTCTTAAGATCTGCTTGATTTAGATATTTGTTCTGAGTGAGGCTTGGTCTAACTGACAGGGAATCTTAATATGGGGCTTAATGAAGAAAGGTTAATCAGTTATTCTTAGTAGTAATATTGTTGCGATATAATATAACTTTAACATTACAGCATAGATGTATTTGGAAATGTTGCTCACGTATAGGATTGTATCTAATTCATGTAAATAAGGATAATAACCCGTTATACTGCGATCATAAAGGCACGTGATCGGCGTTTGTAGAAACCAAGGAATGATGCAACGCGATGGACGATGAACTTAGGCCATAATACCGCACGCTGGAGAAGCGCGAAGTGCAGACCGCATCGCACACGCAGTCATTACGACAGCACTAGTACTACGAGGTGTCTGTGACACGTTATGTCATTGCTCTAATTGAGTTATATAAAGAAACTGGTCGTCTGAACTGTAGAACGCTTAGCTGTAAAGCTCCAATTCTTATACATTTGTTGTACGTTGTGGTCGATCAGAAGCGGCTGACACTAGCGATGCGGTTGACATTGAACACCCCGTATAATTTCATTATAACTAACGTAATAACAATAGGATGAATAAAACTAAGTGATAATGAAATTAGGCTAAAAGTATTCTGAATTATACACTTCATTATATGTAATTTATAACATAACGCGTATGTTACATAGGTTTAGTTGGGCCCCTGGTACGTATAGTTAATTGGCATTGGCAAGTCCTCTGTTGTTACACATGTCCATAAGCGACGATGACTACTTACCGTCAGGTGGCCCGTTCGCCTGTTTGCTAGCTTAATTAAATAAAAGAAGGATTTCAAAAATATGACTATGACATATACGTTCGTTAAGGTGAAAATATACCTACATGTTATACTTATTTTTCAGATTGGTTCGGTCATCGATATTTTATGATTATAGATGTAAATTGTACTGTTTCGAAGTTATAAACATAAATGTGGGAGGTTTCTAAGATGGTCAACGGTTGACCAACAAATCGCGCAATCCGTTTTGTTGTGGGTACGCGGCGCCATCGTGTGATCCACGCGACGATTTCATTGATGCACGGCATTTACGAATGTTGTGAAACAACATTTACGTAGTACCTACCTTAATCTTAGAAGTAATTTTATAGCTGCAATACGTATGTATGTATGTATAGTGTCAATATTCATGTATCGCTAAGGTGATTTATATTCCCGTATTGACAATGGAAATGAACTTAATTTCTAAATCAATAACGAACCGATCAATCGTAGCTGTTAAACTGACATAAATGGTTGATGCTATCGCAGTAATAGAATATTTAACAAGTGCTGTTTCAATATCGACTTTAAAAACAAAGCTGGATTTAAAGTGAATTCGTATCACTCACGCTTCAGTCTATTAACAGTTGACTTCTTTTCATATATAGAAAAACGAGGTCGGTACAATGGATTCCAGCTTACATCATTCGCCGTATGTGTTAGCATACCGAAGACGGATGCAAAAGAAGGTTGTAAAACCAACAAAAATTGAGACACTGAAACAAAGTGTAAAGACCGTTAGCAAAGAGTATTGTGCTGAGTCTTCAATTTGTGGACTTAAACACCTTGTTGATGATAATACTTCTTGCATTGAACGGTACGTGCTTGTTGTAATGTGAAAGTATTTTCAAGATTGCTTGTTTGTTAACTTGTTCTGTTGATTGTGACTTACTATGATCTTGTTGTTACGAGTATTACAGGTTTCGGGGAGGCTTACTATTACGTCACGTTAATTACTTACGTTATGTCATTAAACATTCTTACGATTTCGAATATTGAAATTACAACATTACCTACACTTTAGCGTCTAAAAGTTAAACGAAATCCGTGTACGTAGACCAAAAAAGCTGCAACTGTGTGTGGCACGTTTATTAATTAAAAGTCAGATTGAGGAGTTTTAAAGCATGACAAAAAATGTAATTAAAATTGTTATTATTCAACTTAAATATTCAATATTTTAACCAGAAATATAGGTATTTGTAAACGTTTATATCATATTTGGAATCATTTTTGTAGCATGTTATTTATAGTGTCCCCTTGCTATTGTTATTGGTTATTTGTTAATGAGTAGATAACGTTATCCTTTGTCACCAGGATCATCTGGATAATAACACTTATTAGCGCTTTAGTTTTCTCCGCGACTCTTGTCTGGATAACGTTTAGAAAATACTATAGTGCGCCACTTGTGACTACCCAATTGCCCGAAGGAGTGTCTGTCAGTAAGATCATCTTTCCAGCCGTTGGGATCTGTACAAACAACAGAATAAGTAAACAAGCTATTACCAATCTTGCAAGGAAACTGTAAGTATAGGATTTGTTCAGCATTTCTGAACATCATATTCGTTTACGTTGTTTTAATACTACAACTAAATAAAAATACGTACTGAATACTTCTGCATGTCGGAAGTATCAGCATTTGAACATGTCAAAAAAGATACGGTATGTAACTACAGTGAATTATGCGATTAGTTGCAATGCTTTTTTATGTCCCACTGCTGGGAACGCCGTTCCGTTCCCGGAACGGTCTTTTCCGCGACTATTGCAAGCTGGCAGGAACATGTTCCATCATGCTGGTTATTAAACATATCTATATTCTATTGATATAGAAATTTACTCTTAAAGATTTCGATTTCTTAACAAGAGTACAAATTTAAGAAAAGCGTTCATGGATGAAATGTCCACGAAACGGTGTTTACATGTTAGCTATCGAAATTTAAACATGATAAAGCAACTATGAAGATTATTAAGTTCCCATATATAATACATATAACAAATTATATTTATATCAATTTCCTGAAATTGGGCGGTTCATTCTTTTAATTATTGGGTAATTTACCTTCACTTTCAAATGAAACCTAACAGGTTGAACGAGGAGCGCAACAGCAAGTACAATGAACGGGAAATGCTATCGCTATTGTTCGGTCTGGGCATGCTGTACAATTTCCAGCCTATGAGCGACAAGATCGTGCAGCCGATGCAACTTCACCGCGCGCTGGGCGATTACGATGTCAACGAACTCTTGCGCAGTGTAAGTGGCATCAGTTGCCAAAAGTTACATTAGTACTTCGTGAGAAAGTGACGATTCTTTTAAAACAGAAATGTGTAGCTATCAAATTGTTGTTTACTTACAAAAAGTTGAACGAATATTAAAAATATTAAAAAAATAAAAGCTTTGATTATCATTCACTCACATCATAAGCCATTCGGGAATTGGTACTAAAAAGTCCTTCCCATCTGCAAGTTTTTATGATGGCAACAATTTTTTTTATCTCCGACATAGCCAAACTTCCTTCTTATGTTCTCGGCCACGAATCTCTCTATTGCTAATATAATGATGTTTTATGGATATCATTGGATTGCCCTTAGAAGACATTTCCAATAGTATTCAATTTTAATATTTTAATTTGACATTTTGACGAATAGATAGAAGGTCATTATAATAAATTTGTGTAATTTTTTACTTTAACACCATGTTATATGTATTATATACCAAGCACATTTAAAGACGCATTCTAGTAAAAAATCTATTGAACTAATTTGTGTCTGCTTATTTACATTTGAGTTTTCGTTTTTAGTTGACACCTAGTTGCGAAGATTTGTTGCTGAGATGTGCTTGGAACGAGACACCGACAAATTGCTCCGATCTTTTCGATTTCCGCCTCACTATGAACGGATACTGTTGCACATTTAATTACTTGCGTGAGTCGGATATAACATTTACCAAAGAGTATGTAATGTTGTAATTATAATATTTTATAGTAATGTAAATAATATGTAATTTTTGTTTTTGAAATAGCGAAAACATATATATATTATTTCTTAATTACCAACAAAATTTAAATGTTTCGTTGAATCTTTTACCTTTAGAGTTAGGTACTGTAATAACAAGCCAAGATAGACAGAATCTCGTTTTCAAAGTTATAATATATACTTATGTGGGTATATTTGTTTTAAGGGTGTTAAAAATTAATAATTAATTCGTAATATGTCACTGTTTGATTTATGTATTTTCAATCCTAACATCATATCATACAACAGGATAGCTAATACACTAATTAACTCAACAGTACCACTGGATCACGTAGCACTGACATGTATGAGTATGGGAATAAATCAAGCTTCGACTTTGACCAGGGGCTGAAAGTTTTGATGAGACTAAACGAAAGCGATGACTTCTACTATAATATGCCTCTGCAAGGAGCTCAGGTGAACATCTTAAACAACAGAAGAAGCGAATAACAAGTCATATTGTTTTGCACGATGGAAAATAATTTAAATTGAGACCTAAAGAAGGAATGGGTTATTTGTTTATGAGAAAAAAATTGAACATAGATATCTCCATCACCTAATATGAACAACATTTATCAGATGAAGTAGTCTAAAATCTTTGAAAAACTCATTAGAAGGAATAATTCATTTTCGTTCATTTGCTGCTTATTGAATAGTAATTTGGAACAATTGTAACACGTTCAAAATATGAATGTCAAATTTGTGATGTGGGTTTTTTTACAGCTGCAGTTTTCTGATGCCTATGATTTTCCTGACGCACCAAGCGGTAGCTTCGCTATGCAAGTTATAAGTCCTAACGTTCAGGTAATGTGCAATATTAATTCACCAAACCGTCATGAAACTGGTGTGTATATCGATACTTACTTACGTTCCGAAGACCAAATTGTATATTGTCCTCAGATGACGGTTTTGGTGACGGCAAGTTTTACTGAAGCATCCAGGGACATCCAACATGTCCCCGTAAAACTTAGACAATGTCTGTTCTACGATGAGTCTTCGTATCTTCCCTTTTACACATATAGCGATTGCATGTTGAAATGTCGAATGCTGTTTCTGTTGGAGAATTGCAATTGTACACCTTTCAATATGCCGAAAATGGCAAATATAAAAACATGTGACATGCGTGATATGCCGTGCTTAAGAATATATAACGGTAATACGAATTATGTTACTTACATTTATAAATAGTAATTTGAACACACATTGTAATTGATTGTGTAATCTAAATGTATATATTACAAAGGTGCCTGACTGACTGACTGACATAGTGATCTATAAATCACAGCCCAAACCACTAGACGGATCGGGCTGAAATTTGGCATGCAGGTAGATGTTATGACGTAGGCATCCGCTAAGAAAGGATTTTGATC
>DWDX01003361.1:0-13254 GCA_018245675.1 Agara michaeli | reverse complement strand
TAAGATATTTAAAATAAATACAAAACCGTGACTCTGGTATCCAGCATTGCACATACATATATCGAGGCCGGGGGTTTACACCTGTTACAACTAACTAGCTATTGAACTGAAAGTACCTTAATAAATGTTCTACAGAGAGAGTTCCATAATGGCGTTAAAGGTATTATAATTTCTTTATTAGTAACAGCCAGATACAAGAACACAAAAGGATTTAACTTAATCTCCAGGAGCGGCTTCGCATTTATAATCCATACGAACTGATCTTCAGTTTTAATTCATATTCGCTGCTTTTTTGCTATTTTCTACATCTGTCACGTACCTAAATAAAAAGCACCAAGAACTATAAAGATCTGTTAAATTTATATTTAATAATGATTTGTCATTACGTAATAAAATAGACAATTTGTATGTAGGTTGTAGGTATATGGTAACGTACAGATTAGTGAAATTTTTTTAATTAAATCTTGATAAAATGTTTGTAATGAAAACAAAGTAAATATATGACTGAACTGAACTGAATGTTCTGAAGGCAGCCAATTTACTTGGAAGAGTTAACTTTGTATTTTTCTAAAATAATAATAGCAATCTTTACGACAATTGCTTCTTGCTATTTTCTCATTTTCTTACGCAAGGGCATAGATAAAAAGACACTACTGTTTATGGAAATTGCCAACTATTATCACCGATAACCCTAATTGCAATTTACTCTAGGAAAACATTTAAAATAGCACTGCAGAAGCCATTGTACTCAGTTCTTTCAAGATTTGCAAACAAAATGTTTCAAGTAAAAACGCGCTATTGCTTTCTTCTCATAATTATATTGCACTCAAACGTTTTTGGAAGTGATTTTGACAAGCATTTCGTGAACGATAAGTTTCATTCTGAAGAAAATTCGTGGAAACCACTGCTTAAACCTTACGAAGACCGCATCAAATCATTTAAGACTAAGTATGAAAAAGATGACGATAAGATGTTTGTCCAAACAATTGGTGGGATCAAACCGTATTTGCCATATCCATATATAACCGGACTTTACACGTTCCCGCATTACGCCTATGAAGACTTACATCCATCGGTAGTATCATCTCCATATATCCATGTGTTTTTTAAAAAAGATAACAAAGATAAGCTTTCTTCGAATAAATAATGTTAAAAGGTAATAATGATTTTGTTTTATTTTAAAATACAGCATACAGAAAAATACTATCGCCAACGATTTGTCTTTACATTTGAATCAAATGTATTACATAATAATTGCTCGGAATATGTAGTAGGCGCTGAAATGGTACATTCTAATATTGGTGTAAGTATAATTGTTTTATTTCTTTTTTCGACCCTTTTTGTTGGTCCACTGCTGGACTGAGTCTCTTCTCATGATGAGAGAGATTTAGGCTGTAGTCTACCAAGCTGGTCAAGTGCGGATTGGTAAACTTTACACACCTCAGAAAATATTACATAATTTATAACTTCTCTAAGGTGTGCAGGTTTCCTCAGGATGTTTTCCTTCACCGTTATAACAAGTGGTATTTAAATTTTACTTATAAAACGCACTTAATAAATCAGAGGTGCCTGCCAGGATCGAACCCAGACTCCCCGGAGTGGAAGGCTGAATTTAAACCACTAGGCTATCACTGCTTGTAATCATAATATATGTAGTTAAATATAAACTAAAGGTATCCATGTATATATTTTACTTTTAATATTTTTATTCATTTCACGCATTTGTAAAAAAATGACTCTCAAACCGGTATATAAATTGAAATACTTGGGACATTTCCTCATCGACAATTTTAGACACGATGTGGACATTGAATGTGAGCGAAACAAAGCTGCCCCACGGATTCACCCGTTGCTCAGATCAAGTCCAAATTACACCTTTCAAGGCAGACTGTCAGGGTCAGGACGCACCCGCGTACATGTGGATTAGATATTTCAAAATATCGCTAAGTGATCTGCTCATGCAGTAAACCAATTTCTTAGGCTGATGGTCTTCCTCGCGTTTGCAATGCCTGCGAAATGTTTGCTTGGATTCAAACTGACGGCTTTCATGCTGTCGTGAGAGGAAGTGAGCAATAATAGAGAGGAGGATGAGAAGAAGGTAACATAATTCAGAAAACTCTTGGAAAAGATGTGCATACACTTGTGTGGATTCATTTTGCACGGACGATGTTTGAGACCGAGAGAGAACTGCCGCGCGGGGACACGATTTATTAAATCGTTTTTTATTTTATTTTCATTTTTATTTTATTTTTGTTCAGATGTTCATTTCTATATCGTTTCTATTTTGTAAAATGTAAAATGTAATTGTACTAACATAATTGTAAGTATTGTCTCTACTAACTAAACAAAAAATTAATTTAATAGAATTTTTTATGCAAGTGTAGATACTACTCAATAAAAATCGACAATTAGATGACATTGTTAGCATGATTCCTTGTTTTAGCCATGACATTTCCTTTGGAAGCTTTAAATTTATAAATGAAACAAAATAATGGATTATGTACATAATACCAAAAACTGAAATTATTCTTGCAAACATTTACGATTGTACTATTAAGAATAGCGTAACAAATGAATGCCAACGGTGACATTTCTTGATTCAAGAATTTATAGAATCTAGAATAACTGTGATAAACAAATAACTTGGCAAAGTGGATTTAAGCTGCTCAGATGATGAGTCGCAACTAAAAAATATTCGACAAAGTTTAAGGAAGCTGTTGTAATAATATACGATTACGGAAATTGGACATCATCCTGTCCAAAAGTAACTCATGACCCAACCGTTGTGAGGCACTATTGACGTCATCATGTCAGGTCTCACGTGCTTGGCCCCTGTTGTTTAGTAATCTGGTTTTGCCAAAAAATTGTTAATCAAGTTACACTAAAACAACTACGTAAACTTGTTTTGTACCCTCTACGCTCTACGGCCTACGTAATTCTTAGAAAACAGTTCAAAATAAATCTCTGTGATGCACGCCAATCTGTGCGAGCATTATCGAAAGAAAAAGAAACAAATTTTATGTGTCAATAAAGTTTATTTTCATTCGTCATAAATTGTATACAACCATTGAATGTTCTAATAAGTTAGTAAGAGGTAATATTTACGCAATCATAGCAAATATTAACAGTCACAATAATACATAATGAATTTTCTTCAGAAATCATAGGTCACATTGAGGACTTCCCCGTGTACTTAAAATGTGTGAAATAACGATTCTCAAATCGTTTTTTTTTTAATCCGCTCTACCACACAAAATAATAAAACTTAAAAATTATTAAATTTCATTAATGAACTGTATAAAACTTTCTTGTATAAGAAGATTCGTATATAAAACAGACAGAAGCTAACATAAAGTGTATCGAAATAACAAACTGATTTTTTGTAATAATGACAATACAAATGACAAAAATGATTATAGCAAAAATTACGAAGTACTGTAACGATATGCGACATTTGAAAGTACCCTAAAGCCTCTAAAAACAGTTATATACTTATAATTAAAACATATTTAGCCGTCGTCCAACCGAGAATTGTCCGTTCTTTTGATTTAAACATCATAAATCGTTATTATGTCGAGACTACGAGCATCTCTGTTTGAAATCACGCAACTTTGAAGATCCCATTTGCAGAAGCTATTATTATCTTTAGAATAAACCGGTCAAGCGTGTGCTGTATGCTTAGTATGAGAGTTCTGTACGCAATATTGGAAATAGGAAAAAAAATATCGATTTTGTCTAAAATTAATTTTTATTCTATAATATAATTATTTTAGTACATTAATGCGTCTTCTAAAAAGGTCGCAGTAGAACAACCACGATTCACTTCACGAGTAATATTTTATGGTTGTTTCTCTTTACATGTCGTGTTTTAACTACGTCTAATATTTTCAGGACAATGTTTCTGACAAATCGATAAACAAATAGTTTCCGACAACGTTGAATATGTTCCGTTTTTTTCTATTTCGCGGAACACTGCGAAATGTAAACACCTTGTCCTATATAAGACCGAGTTACAAGTAAGAAAAAAATTATAACGGCAAAGAATTTGTATTGGACATGGCTACATCAAAGGTACGTGTTTTTGTTAACGCAACAAAATATTACTCTTTATTAAAATTCTATGGTATATTAAAAGAGGTGTTATATGAAATTATAAAAGTATTACACAATTATCTTAATGAGTAATTAATTTGCCTGTTAAAAAAGGTATTTCTTAATATGTTTGTACCTACTGTTATTAAAGGTTTATTGTTGTATTATAAATTGATATAAATGAAATATTAACAACATCGTTATTAGGGTGAGAATGTGTTCTATTTCCGGCCGACTATATGTACGGTAAAATTTCAATGTTTTTAGTTTGGGTTTTCAAGGCTGTTCATTGTTTGTTTAAGAAATGCAAATACGGGCCTAAAGTATCATTTATTGAAAACAAAGTTTATTCTGTGTTGATAAAATAACTTGATGTAAGTAACTAAACCATCTTATTTTAATGCAGGTTTTGTTTGTACTGGTAGCAATGCTCGCGTTAGTTGCCAGTACTTTTGCGCAATTTGGCGGAGGTGGGTTTGGTGGCGGACAGGGAGGTTTCGGAGGCGGCCAAGGAGGTTTCGGAGGCGGCCAGGGAGGTTTCGGAGGCGGCCAGGGTGGATTTGGAGGCGGCCGAAGAGGTTTCGGAGGCGGTCAGGGTGGTTTCGGAGGCGGTCAGGGTGGTTTCGGTGGTGGCCAAGGAGGCTTCGGTGGCGGCCAGGGAGGTTTCGGTGGCGGCCAGGGAGGCTTCGGTAGAGGTTAAGGAGCCATAAAAAATTGGCAGTGACATACTTGAAGACTTCGCTTAATGACAATGCAGCAAATCCGACGTTAATTATAGATATGATTTTGTTTTCTGATATTTTAATGCACTGTGAGTGGCTATTTAATAACATAAACAATCTTAACAACAGTAAGAATGGAGACGCTATAAAAGTGGCAGTGCATTTGTGATACACACTTTGTTTTGTGAAATATTTTAGATGGTAGTTAAAATAAAATAAATGATTATTACAAAAACTATTTTATTCATTATAACTTGACTTATAAATTGCGACTAAACATCTTCAATTGATATAAATCTATCATCATCTAATAACTTAAATATCAAAAATTATTCTAGTAATTTTTAGAAATCGTATAAATATATACAGAGTAAATGTTTAATCGATTCATTGGTCCACTGGTTAGTGATGCATATTGACCGAGGGCTGTAGGTTCGATTCTCGCCCAACGCAGTTAATTGTGTGATAAACACGTGCATGTGTTGTCTATCTGCTTAACAAATCACTGCTCTGACATGAAATGGCTGTCTGTGAGTTCACCAAGATATTTTTTTTTTCGTTGTCATTTTTATTACAAAGTTATATTGTTATACATTATATTATCGTTTAAAAATACAATTTCGGTGCCTTAGATTACAACATAGAACTAGTCGTATAGAAACATAAATAGATTTAAGTATTATCAGTAGTGGATAACAGAAGAATAGAAATAGTTGAAATATAACGACCAGAACAACGCAACGCAGGCTCCTATACGTTTCTCTAACAGCAACCTTCAAAACGGCAGAACATACATAATGTATTTGGAATTAATTATCACTTCACCGAAGATTATAACACTACAACCTCAATAACAGAAACAGGTAATGTTTTACATGTACACGAAATCAACATAAATGCAAAATTATATTGTGTATACCTTATATTCATTATTTTATACAATATATTTTTAAAGGAAACATATTGTACACCTATAATATAATGTAGATATAGATAGGTATGCCACATTTCCAATGTTAAGCAATATTTGCAGTAAGAATAAAACGAACAATAATGTCACAAAAACGAAATCGGTCAAAATGTTTCTTGATCGCAACGAGTACCTATGTAAATTACATCTGATTCATTTTAAAGTAAGGGGTTTTCCCCGTCGACCGGAATTTTAAACATGATTGAAAGAAATTTGCATGGCTTTGAGAATCGTAATAATATGACAAAACTGGAAATGGTCACGCCACAGAATACCAATTTTTGATAGTCGATCAACTTGTATATAACGAAGTTAGTTTGTCAAGTGGTGTTACAGTGTGTGACGTTCGAGTAACTCTACACGATGTCCGCTTCTAAGGTTAGTTAAGCAAACCCAATCGGCATTCATTCATAATTAGAGTTTTAAAATATATTATTGATCACCGTTTCTCTCAAATGTTTCAGGCAATTAAGACAAATTAAGATAATAATCGTAGATAGCATTACAAAATTGTTAGATAACATTCAGAGTATTCTATAACAAAAGTATTTTTTGTATTACTATTATAATCTAAATTACTGTGGCCTTTTTGAAATATTGATTGATAAGCCATAGCAACCTGTGGTAAATTAAAATAGATAGATTTAATTTAAACCATGTTTTTTCTTTGTATCAGAGATTGTAAGGAATAATAAATTCTGATTACAATAATATCTTGTGGAACATAAGTTGTATAAGTTAAGTTATACATACCTATAACTTAGGTAACAAATACGGTGTGTTAACTAAGCCAAATATTCCGTTCTACTGTTGTCTTATCTTTTGTTTTTTTTTTAATCATTGTTTATTCGAATAAAATCAAGTGCATACATTTTTCCAGATTATTATCGCAACAATGGCGATTATCTTATCTCTCTTCTATCCCGTCTCAGCATATCCGCACCATTATGGTGGTGGCTTTGGAGATGGCTATGGAGGAGGCTTTGGAGGCGGTTATGGAGGAGGATATGGAGGTTACGGAGGAGGGTATGGAGGTGGTTTCGGAGGAGGTTTTGGAGGAGGACTAGGTCATGGTTTTGGAAATGGACATGGCCGATTTGGGCATGGCGGATTTGGCTCGGGAGGTTTTGGCGCTGGGATTTACGGCGACTTCGGTGGCTTCGGATACAGACGTTAATACGAAGAAGTCGTCGTACTGTGCTCATGACACTTCTTAACTGTTTATGTGATAGGTGTAGTTTATGACTTATTTAATAAAACAGATTTAATGCTTATTTTAATTTATTTTAATCAAATACTCTAATAGTAACCTATATTATTGTAACGCTAGAGATGCAGCAAGCTGGCTTAAGGGTGGTGGACTCCCAGAAAGCATCTGTGACAACAATTGAAGCATCACTGACCCGAAATATAAAACGAAACGTGTGCCTCTCATCAACAAGCCTGGTGGTCCAGCTTTGCCGAGTGTGTCAAGTATTGGTGGTTCTACTACCGGAACTACAACTGGCGGCTCAATCGCTGCTGTTGGCTCCACTTTAATCTCTTCAATCACTTTCGGTACCTCCACTGGCGGTGTCTCAACTGCCGGTGTCTCAACTACCGGTGTCTCGTCTTTAACATCAGGTAGTGGAAAATCCATTTCTTGCGCAGGAGCTGCTACTAAAGTATTTAACGGAACCACGCTTGAAATATCAGTA
Organism: Agara michaeli; assembly: GCA_018245675.1. Taxonomy (NCBI): domain Eukaryota; kingdom Metazoa; phylum Arthropoda; class Insecta; order Lepidoptera; family Hesperiidae; genus Agara; species Agara michaeli. The sequence goes on along the minus strand of DWDX01003361.1, from coordinate 5,773 downwards.
TGTAATTTTGAAATACTGCTCTCTACTTTATCTATGGGAGCGACATCTACATGTGTATACATTGGTTGAATAGACGTTATTTCTTCTTCTGGTGACTGTGAAATTTCAATTGGCACTGAAGTGGCAACAACATCTGGCTTCAAACGTACTACTGCTGCTGGTTGCACAACAGTTCCCGTAGTTTGTACCGATGGAGCTATTATAATGCTGGGATTAAAAGGTATAACGGATGACGTATGTACAATTCCACTTACTACATTATTTGGCTGAAACACTGGTATATTAAAGGATTCCGAATTTTCAATTACGGGTGTGGGATTTTGAACCTTTTCGCCTTCCGAATTTGTGTCCAAATTTTGTTTTACACTAGTAAAAAGTCCGGGATAGTTAGCACTTTCATCCTCATCGATCACTTCATTAACACTGTATAAATTGTCATTCCGGGGATCCACTTCCCTTTTTTCAATATCATGTTTGATACCAATCATTTTAAATGGGAACCACTTTTCTTTTATGAACGATATATGTTTAAAAGGTATAGCACTTATTTCAATCTCATAATTTTTTTTAAAACTTAAACCTTTGAATATAGGCTTGGTCGTTACGATCTGTAAACTTCGAACGGCGAAGAAACACAGGAGAATCTGTGAAAGAATGTAAATTATATTTTTTCAAGAAATATAAGACACAATGATTTTCAAACAGCAACATTACCTGATTGATTGTTTTCATGATGCTGAGACTAGAATAAGAACTGAAGAATCACAGTAGTGGTCTCTTTTAAATAAGCATTTTCTTAGTTAATTAGCATCGTGAGATTATCTTTACTATAAAGAACTGGGACGACCTTTTCGAAAGCATGCTAGAAAAACTACTAACCAGGTTAAGGTTTCTATAATGGCTTTGTATTTTTAATGCACAATAAAACGCAAAACACCTAACATTATGATCATTTTTCTCCTAATGTTAAAAAAAAAAGAAAACACAGACTATTAATAAACATTTGCTTTTTGCTTTAGATACTACACTACTATGTATTCTGCAATACAACATCATTAAACTAAATACCATGACCTTGTAATGTATTTACTTTCTTGATTAAAACAAATCTATCAAATTTTTGGAATCAACTATAAATGAACTCTGCGTACCCCTCAGGGGATTACAGGCGTGATGTTACGTTTTTTTTTTATAGATGAAATACGATTAGTACAGTAATTAACATGTTCTCCAAAATTTTTCCACGACAATTTGACACAAACAAAACGTTTTACATTCATTAGCATTCGCCATATATGTAAAAAAAGCAAAAAATCCATTCAAATATAGAAACAAAAGTTTTATATTATAGAATATACACATATTATTGAAAGATCATTTAGGAGATTTTACTATAATTACAATTCTCAGTATTTTTTTTTAAAAACAGATGATTGCATTAATTAACCAATCGAAAAAATTTATTGATCATCTTGTTATTCTACGATCACAAGGTTACGGAGTTGTTCTATGAATTCGCTAAATATCTAGACAAAACTTGCTCTCATTAATCCATTGCTTATTTAACTAGGGCAGCAATTATAATGTAGACGTAAGGACAGAAGACATCGTGACGAGAATGCGGTAAGCACGAAGACAATGTTGGGTCTTCGAAAGTAATGACACCGGTTTCGAAAACACGCTCGGAATAATTATCGATATCCGTGTATACGACGTATACGGTGAAACTCGTTATTTTAAAGTTTAAGCAACTGCAGGCACCTGATCTGTGTGTGATATTTATACATATAGTAAAATGACTGAACTATTTCTGTACATTAAACATTTTTGGAAAGTCTCTTTCTAATTGACAATTATTGATACAGAGACGAAACTCTTTTATAATGTTTTGAAGGATTTCTATGTTTATGAAAATTCGTTATTCCCGGCGTTAAGTGACATTTCTTATGTTAAATTAATATCATACTGATAGTAAAACTATTAGCAAAATAATAAACATGCTTCATATAAGTGTCTGTTAATTTTTAGTTACAAAATGGTTTAAAAAATGTTAACCACGTAAGATGTTTACGTGAGTTAATACGTTAAAAATATCAAGGAATATGTTTGTGTTTTATTATAACAACACCTGAGAGTTAACAAACCTTTACGAGTTATATATAATTTTCTCCCATGTCAGCTCGCTAACAATATATTCGCTATTTTCCTGGTGTCTACGTTCTACGAGTATATACGAGTATACTTATATATAAAACTAAACTTACGCGAACGAAAGCCCGTGACGCAGCTTATTACATAATAAAATAATACATATCAACATTGCGCAACACACAACTCTTTCATTTATTTAAATACTAATTACTGTAATGCGCTCCAGAGCAGCCATGTGGAAAATAACCGTAGAAATTAACTGTGTCAGCTCTCTCTTTCTCTTCCCTACCACAAGAAGAAGAAATCAACTCTTATTTAAAATTTTTTTCTTTAATGTTTTTCACATTTAGATTACCAAGCGTCCTGTCATCTCCATCACTGAGTTTGACAATAGCGTACAAATGTAACGTACACAACTCACGTTATTTATTTAAACAAGTAACATTCGAGATATTCATAATTTCATTATAGGATCAGTAGTGCGACAGCGTTTTAATAGTTTTGCAGTTTTAAGGTTCCGATTTAAATGTGCGTGTTTGAGGCAAACATAATAGACACAAAGCGCCTTGTAGTTAAAGGTGGCAATTGACTAATAGCAGATGCTCTACCTTAGTATTTGAGATATGAAAAGCAATCTAGTTCTATGAATCGCTTAACCAACTAATTCACCCAGTCACATTTCATAATCAGCGTTAAACACAAATTATTACCCCCCAACAATCGAACCTGCTGCCCTAATCGCTTTAGCTTTAGTGTCAGCCAACGGCAATAGGCATTAATATTTGCAATTCAGTGTGCACCACTCCCCTACCTTCGGAAAGTCAACACTGGTAGCACACTCGACGCAAGACGTACAGTTCCGGTGGGTAGTGGGAAGTGACAGTTCCTTAATCAGATTATCGTGAAGTGGCATAAGAATAAGATAGAAAGTGCCGTTTGTGTAAAAAATCGCTATAAATTGTTGAAACAGTTAAAACGTGCTGGTGTTGATAAAAGGATAAAAATAATATGAATAATAATTATATTCAGTCTTGAAGGACGATAGACGGTTTACGTTTATTTTTAGACATAGGTAAATATTAATTTGCATATTTATTATCTTTGTTGGCGAAACCTTTTAGATTTTGATTAATAACACGCATTATTACAGATTAGGATCGAATTGAAATGCACTACATAATTGAGTTTGCCTGCAGTATCCTCCAAATTGTTACTATGTAAAACAAACTCGGCTGTGCATCGGGTTCATGTGTGACATCATGGCTCATTAAACTTGATATTTGTACTATTAAATATTATTAAAATGCTTTATATTTTTCTAACCTGTAAATGAACATAAATAAATAAATGCATTTTTTGCGGAGTATACTATTCGGGCCTCTATACAGAGGTATGTATATTGCCATCACAGGACCTAAATACATATGTAGATTATAGATTATTAAAATTAAAAACAAAGAAAGAAATTAATAACTTATTGCCTATAAATCCTATGACACATAAATTGATAAAAAAATATATATTCATATACGGGATGAGACGTGTGGAGGTGTCTCAGCTCTTGCTAACACAGAAATCTGATATTGATTAAACCGATTAAAATGATTACCCGATATAAATAAAGTTCCTTTGAGATCATAACAAAACATACATAATTATATGTCTGATATATTACAAGACGCATATTTAACGAATTACGTAAACAATTTCACATTTTAAACCGGTTTTTTTTTCCCAACCGACAATAAATTGAACAGCCTTGATTATTGCTTTGTTTTCTTAATCAATTCTGACTGCTGTTCCTTGTTCATCGTATATTTTTAAAAACCACTACGCTACTTTTTAACATATAACATTGTACAAAAATTAATTTTAATTTTACCAAAAACACCTTTTAATAAATGCTGTATTATTTTATTGTGGACTTAAAAGTCCTAACCAATCACATTTATTTATGGCTATATCTTTTTAATTTCCAGGGTCATGGCAACTGTGAAAAGTACTCTAATCGTTTTAATCCTCATTGCGTTGTTGCATGAAACCAAATGCAACATTTTTGAAGACATCGAACGTATTCTGGGCCACGGTTCAAGCTCGTCCCAGCGCGGAATGTCTGACATCATATCAAGATATCTCGACTATTTATTCCCGAAAGACGATTCTGAAACATCTATAATGAAAGAAATCTTCAGTTTACTATCAGAAGACCGCCCGCCGAGCTTAGACAGCGGATTAGCAGCCCTTGATTATTTATTGCGTTGAGCTAAATGTATCGTAAACGTGGAACTGTACTTTCTAAAGGAAAACAATTTATTAATATAACAGACGTGATGAAAACATATCAAGTTTTAAACTATGTATATACATAAACGTGTTCAACAAATAACCTTTTATCACGAGCTTAGAACGACAAATAACTTGCAATTATAACTGTAATCAATTTGTAATCGTGTATATATTGTAATCGATTATGTCGAAGTCAATGCCAGTGAATTATTCTGATGTATTTGATTTAAGGTATAAATACTACATCAACTGGTTCGCCCAAGATAAGTCATTTGAAAGATTTCTTTAAAAAACTTGTATATAATTTACTGAATTTCACTTTCATTCAGTAACAAATCAAGTTTTGATACATTCATTATTTTACGGGCCATGTACGTAATGCTAAGTTAATCGTTCAGCAGGCGCTGCAAATTAAGCCGCATCATTTTTGGAAAAGATGTTTTTATATTCTTGTTTCAATTTGTTAAGAGAAATTTCTAATTTGACAGCATACAGTTTTTTTGTTTCTAAATCATTAAATTATATTCTCCTACAAACAATATTTTTCTGAATATAAACACAGCCACTCCTGGTAGTAGATTTTACGACAGTTTCTTCTTCTTTCAATTTATCTACCTTAAGTGTAGATATTTCTTCTTGTGAAATCGTAGAGGGGTCAATAGGATTATCCCTAATTGGGGGTCTGCGTGAATTTGTGAAAGGTGGCTCTAGGTATCCGCATTCGAGTCGGTTTCCTATAATACGGCAACCATTTTTCAAATCTTTAACGTTGTCAGCATTGGGCCATCCAAAATTTCTGTCGTACCCACACAACAAGCGATCTCCAATAATTCTGCATATTTTACTGTCAAAATCATATGGACAGCAATGTTTTCTTGGCTTGTTAATAATTATTTCTGTTGGATCCGCGTTGTAACGATTAGTAAAATCCTGCGGGATATTTAGCTTTGAAACAGCATTTTGGTTTGAGCAGCTTCTCGGTGTGGCTATCGGAAATGTAACTAGAAAAAACTGAAAACAAGTCTATTATTTGTAAAACAATTAACCTTTACGCGTTTTATTAAAAATATTAGAGAAACAAATCACAAAACTTGCCGTCATGAATCTAGCGTAACATCTGCTCATTTCTCTTATCACAAATGCACTAGGGTAATACAATTTAATTGGTTTGTAACCTACAAAGTACTGTACACAAAAAAGTACGCTGCTAAATAATATACAAATTAGATTGTTCAAAACTAGAGTGTATAGGCTCTTTCTACTACTACTATGTTATCGTCTCACGCTGCGGCGCTCGCGCGTGGGGAATACGGGCCTCGAGGCTTTCCTCTTTACC
>DWDX01003360.1:0-13254 GCA_018245675.1 Agara michaeli | reverse complement strand
CTGGTGAAATGTGGGGGTGTACTACACTCCTCTGCCTACCCCTTAGGGGATTACAGGCGTGATGTTACGTTACGTTTACGAAAAAACATTTGAAATATCTCACAAGAGTTAGTATTATGTAGCAGAAACACAGACTTTTCCAAATATTTTCTCTTATCTACCACATCTTAATCTCTGGAATGGGTGAAATCGACGAAAATCAGATTGAAGTCTAAGTGCATTTACGTTTTCAAATTTCATAAAGTAATAAGTTGTGATTTTTATTTTATGCAACATTGTTATGGTTCAATTATGAATGTATTAATCGTTATATCATTTTGCCTACTGACCGACGCTCTTGGGCGCTTGCATGAGGTGCGCGGACGCATGCGCGGGCGAGGGGGCAGAGGCAGGGGCGGGCGCGGGCGAGGCGGCGGGGGCGGGCGCGGGCGGCGCGGCCGGCACCAGCGGCGGCGTGCACGCCACTACGGCCACGGCGCCGCCCCCGCCGCCGCCCGTCGGCGACGTGCGCAACTTGCTCACCATCTGCTGCAAGCTGGGGCCCAGGTACCCGTACTCGCGCCTAAGGAAAATATCAATTGACATCGAACTGAAAGACATGGACGTGCAAAAATGATATGCATATTTAATACTACTTAAGACATCACTCCGAACACAGAATTTAAATGTAGAACAGAGCCAGGCTTTTCTATTTCATTTTCTGTGATAAGAATAATCATGTATAGTGTTTTACTTTTTGTAATCCTTTCAATTGTAAAAGTTCCATGGGTTTCTTCCAATCCAATAGAAGTCCTATGAACTAATATTTAACTTTTCATTTAAACTTAATGATATTGACTAACTTGTAGTCGTCGGGAGTGTCGGGAGGCTGACGCAGCTGGCGCACTACAGGCGCCAGCACCTTGAGTAGCTGATGCTTGAGCGTGCCGGCCGCCACGCGCTCGGCGCCGCCCAGTCCGCTCAGCGCTCCTTCGAGCCGCTCGCCCAACCACCGCACGCGCGGCAGTATGAACACCTGGTGAGTAAGATTGCACATCTTAACTGCTGATGAACATTCCACTAATGTATACCTATATAATAATAATAATAACAGGGTACAATTCCACACGCGGGTACCTCATTCCAAATTAGGCAATTTAATGCCCATATTATGGTAACCGGACAGCTGATAAAAATACATATATACATAATATAATAATAGACACAGAACAAACAAATGTGCTCATCACAAATATTTGTCCAGGGTGGGAATTGAACCCACGACCTCCGGTTTAGTAGTCAGGGTCTCTAACCACTCGACCACGAGGCCAGTCTACTATGTTTAACTGTTATGGAATTGAATTTGCACACACAACTATATTTCAAATAGCAATTTATGACTGACCTTGACTACTTCAGGTCCGAGTTCCGCCAGACCTTGAACCGCACCATAGAGTGAAGCAAGTGGTGTTTTCTCAGACTCCTTCATAGTCGGCGCCATTGATGGCCCCACGCCACTCTCGTTGTTTGTTTGCGAGGGGCACTGGAGGGCCTTAGCAAACAATCTATGAAAAAAAATACACAGTACAAATACAACTAGACAAGTACAATGTGACATGTATGTTACAATTATCAGCAGAGATTCATAGAGAATATAAATTATGACGTATTTCGATGTACAGCAATGGAACCATAAAAGGTCGAAAAATAGAGCATGATAAAATAAATGTTTTTCAAATAACATTTAGCGTTATACATATGATTAACTAATAATTATTTTGTTGTAATTCAAGATATCATAATGTATTCCAAAAAAACACTTGATATATACATTATTAAAAAGCTTTAGCTGTTTAAAAAAAACAAGAAAGTGTCAACTTGCTATTAAAATATATATGTGTATATTGTATCAATGATGTGATACCTCGTCACTCTTGTTTGTAGATTGTTGGTTGAAGTGTTAAAGGTCTTGCATATCTGAGCCATCAAGCGGGCTGCAAAGTCACGTAATGCCCAATGATTATCCACCTCCGGTCGCATACATAGTTGCCTCGATACTATGCAGGTGGAGACAGATGGAATCAGCTCATGTAACTGTTGACAAATTTTCAGTTTAAAAAACCATTTATATCTTTTTACAGAATGAGTATTGAAATTGTATAGATAACAAGGTTCTTTTCAAGAATAACCAGCAAACATTGGCTTCTCTCTCTTGTCTCGAATGTCCCTAGGCAGAGATGATCATTTACCATCAGGTAGAAGTTTGCTTGCTTACTAATCCATATTTATAAAATAAATATAAAGCTTGCAATATCTACCAAACAACATTTTGTAAAATTTTTGAATCTACAAAATTTGTGCAAATAAATGTCTTTGTCTTTATCATTCCAAAATTGTATTTGCTTTGTAATGACTTACATATTTTTCAAGGTACAGAGATTGATTGTCCAGCATAGCTTTCACCATTCTCATCAGATATATGAGCAGGGCCAGGTTATTCTGAACCACATTAACTTTTACACCTTCCGAGATAAATGTGCACATCCTTGGTAACATTTCATGCAGACCAGGGTCACAGGCCAAAGACTGCAATGCTTCCTGCGAAGTGATCATAAACATTAGTCTACTGAGAATACAAATTTCGTAGAAGATTTACTTTAAAGACAACTTATCAACCCATTCATTGCACATTGCTCACGTTCACAGCTTTGTTAAAAATAGTCTAAAATACTTTATATTCAAATCATCATGAACTTTGATAACAGACAATACAGATAAATTGATTCAATAATAAACGAAACAAACAAACAATTAATAACAAGCGTCATTGAATAAATATTACAACATATTCTGGAACTAAAATACTTACTGCTCGACGAGCTTCATCACTGCCCACACAGGCTTCAGTGATCTCTTTATAATATAGCTGTTGCTCCACACTGAGCTCATGGGTCGCTAACTGCTTCACGTGAACAGATTCTGATGCTTTCAATCTTGCAGCTTTGCCACAAACTGTATAGTTACAAACAATAAAAACATAGATTACACGTTTAACATATTGTTTATGAGAACAATTAAACACTGAGAAACTTATACTGTGATAATTTTTAGCCTTCACAGTTCTAGTTCACAAATGTTAATCACCAGAGGGTATGTTCATCACTTGATGATTTAGAGGTAACAATCAAATTTACCAAGTTTCTATTATTTTTAAGGCATCATTGTTATTAAACAATTTTAATATCTTTTTGAATGATGTATGAACTTCCAACAAGCTTCGTTAGTCACTGACTTTTATCTTCACCAGTACACACACAAGAATTATCAAAAATAAATTTAGGCCTTTGTTCAGTAACACTGTCTGTGCAATGCAGAAGTACAAATATAGGGTTTAAGCTGTTTTCACCTTATATTTAATGAATTGCACAGAATTACACCTTAAAAATAAAACTACAATAATCTGAGTCATACCAGCTGAATCTTTATTTGTAGGTTTGCTTAATTTGCTGATTGGGTCAACAGACTCAAGTTTTTGAGCCTCTTTAGACAACGGAGGAGGATTCTCGGGCACAGTGGGTTGCACTCCATCAACACTCAGCCAATGAGCACGAACGGACACATCAAGAGGTATTTTTGGTGGTGGTGCTGACAAAATTTCTGTTAAATCAACCTCTTTTTCTTCCACAAAGTGTAGTTCTCTTCCTCCGCCAGATGCAAATCGAAATGGTAACAAGTCTGGTTGTATATATCCATATTGTGGCTACAAATAATAGATAGAAAATTATAGGACAGACTTATATACTGATGCCAATTGAACAATTTAAAATCATTGTACCTCAATATTCTTTATTTTTAAGGTATGATCTATATCACTTATTGACAGCTTTTGTCTTTTCGCGTGATGCATAAATTTCATAGCATCCTGAACTATGACTTTAAGACGATATGATACATCATCCGCCAACTCCTTCGCTGCATCATCACCTAAGCTGCTAATACCTGCGCTTTCAGCTATTACCTTTATTGAATCTATAGTTAACGAAGATCCAAATGTTATCTCTGATTCACCCATTTTTGCAATGAATTAGTGGAAATCTAAGTTGTCTCTGAGATTTTTGTTTTGACTAGCATGGGTATGTAAAACTTATCAGAAATTATTAATATAACATAAGTTGTCTATACATTCGGACATAAATTAGAATTTAACCCAAGTTTAATTCAAAACACAATCAATTGAAATGCATACAACAACGAAAAATTTGAAATTATTAATTGAAATCCTATATATCATTAAACTTTTTATTAGTTACGTCTTCGATATCGCACCAACCAATGCAAGCATCCAACACTATGTTATCTGTCAACATCAGCAACAGACATTCATTTGATGTCACCGACATCATTATGTTCTTAAAATAAAATGAGATTAAAGCATAGGCCTATATAGATGTTATTCCTAAGTTTATAGTATACTGCAACTAATTGAATGCTAAATTACTGAAAACAATCAATGTTGTAAAAATATATTACAAAGACTAATTTAAGTAGTAAATTTTTTTTTTTTGATGTATTTCAACTTCAAATTTCTTTATATATACAAAAAACTGAAAAGGAAGATTACAAATTAAAAAAATTTGTGAGTCTGACCTAAGTATTTTTTTATATTTTAACCTTAAACTAAACTTTTATTTATTTTACACAGATAATTCACAAAAAACATACGACGTGATCGTTATTTAGGAGATAAATGAATTTTATAGCACTGAGTATTTTTTAAGTGGAAGTTTTTATGTACAACCATGTAAAAATACTACGATATTCATATTGAATTAATATATTTTCCTATGTTAAACCTACAAAAAATATCAATTTTTTTTTGTGAATTTTGTACAATTTAATATATTTGTATAACATATTGTACAAATTTTGCGACCTAGCTTAATTTTCGTTTTCCGCCTCACATGAAAGGGCGAGCTCATATATTATGTTTATTATAAGATTTTTTATACATGTTTGTTAATATCTCTGTAAGTCTATATTATATTTTCCTTCACAAAGTAACTGGGTAAGATGGAAGTGCTCTCTTATAGGGGTAAGTTCACCTTTGTAAATTAGCGTATGACTCACAATTGTAATTTTTGTATTGCGTACAATAAATAATTCATAATAAGTCTTAGAAGAACAAACATGCTGGGCCAAGGTTTAATAATATTTAGCAATTGGTGTTCTCTAGATACCTCGTCAAGACCTAGCGTGATGGTTAATAATAACTGTTATTAATAATAATAACAGTAAGTCATAAAAACAAATATTAAAATGTTTTTTTTTTTATTTAGACAAATCGGTCTTTTTTTTAACCTATTCTCAGTTCAAGTGATTTGCACTATTTGCTATCTGTAATAGTAGCGCTTTTTTTAAAATATCCCAACGCTGCCAACATCCCATACAATAATAAACTACCAACATCTAGAAAAAAATTAATAAAATGTTATCTTTGACTCAAATTTTCCCTAAGTAAAAGGAAAATTTATAATTTAAAAGTTAGTTAAATTACGGTATATCAACTTTAAATTAAAAAAATAACAGTCAAGTAACATCCCATTTAAACTTTTTGTGCTACTTTTGTTGCATTAAATAAGCCATCTTAAAATGAGCACTATACATTTCTATACTAATAATCCTCCAAGGGCAAACTCTATTAATATATTATTGTCATATTCTACATATTTTTATTAACGGTAGAGGCTTATTTTACTATCATAGTAGTTGAGTGACTTTATTTAATTTTTTTATTTTTTATTCTTTTAAAAGTTGCACAGTGATGCTAAAACGAAATAAAGTCCTGGCAACTCATGAACTGAGAATTTTTGCGTTAGCTATTGAGCTGCTAGGAATAATGACGAAGTCCATCGCTGTTTGCCGTTTTATATTCCATGTGTCCCGTACCACTTGGATGTTGTATCTTTAAATAATCTTATCTTCTTGCTTATTGTTTAAAATGTATAGAAACAAGAAAGACGTCGATAAACACGTGCAAAATTTGACATCGAAACTACCACTGAAAGAGGTAAGCTTCAACATTTTCAAGTACGAGTACGAAATCGAATTTGGTAGTTTTTTTTACAAATAAACCTCTATTTCAGTTCCAAACCAGAGCCTACTCCATAGCTAGGCTCTATTTTGAAGTAGCAGACTACGCAAGTTGCCAAAAATACGTAGAGCAATATCTTACTCAAAAGGATAATAATGCTGCTGCATACAAGCTCCTCGGCTTGGCGCTGCAGAAACTGGGACAAAAGGAGAAGGCCTTGGAGCATTACAAAACGTCCTTTGATATAGATCCTACACAAACGAGCACTATTTTGGACAGTGAGTACTAGATACTTCAATTTCTAAATCACTAATGAAGTAACACAGCTTTATGTTGAGGTTATTACGCCGAATTTTACTTTTATTGCTAACGGCATAATAATGGTTTCTGAATATTTGTATTTTAAGTTTCAAAATACTAACTTTTAATATGAACAGATAACACCACTTTGTATACGATTGTTTTATAAACAGCCACAATGTGTACATGGTTTCATGAGAAGTAAAATACTTCTTTATTTTCTAGCGATGGTTAATATTTCTTTATTACAAATTGACGCAGCCATTTATTTTGTGTTTTTTCTAAGAAATTGTTTTGTATCAATGAAAAAATGAAATAGTCCAATTGGTTATGTGTGAGTTTAAAATGAACTTCGTGTAAATCACTGATTGAAGTTTTTGATTAACACTGGAATGAATTCTATGTCAATCAATAGTTTTCACTACCCCAAGTAATTGCTCTACAGTGTTTGAATTCCATAATCAATCAACTCCCAATTGACAATGGAATGGTCTGCGTATGGCTGCGAGAGCCACAATCTCCAAAATCCAATGTAGTCACATGATGATTATTGGATTTGGTAGATTGAATGATTTTAGCTGATTCAGCCAAAGATACCCACACAAGCCGATCAACATTGTTCAAATTCAATTTGAACGATCACAAATCAGTACTGAAATTTTAGTGCACTATTGATGAGCTCTTTAGAAGGTCAAACATTTTAGATACTTGGGTGTTGTATATAGGGAAACGTTTTCATTCTGCTCTGTAATAACTTTCTGTGAATTATGTATTGCTAAGAATTACATTATGATGATATTAGTAATGTCTTATTTATTTTCAAGTGCTACTATACACTACTTATTTAACTGTAAATGTAACTTAGTATACAATAATTAATTTCCAGTATGTGAGCTGCTTGCTGATGATGAAGTTGAAATAAATCCTGGATGCTCCAAGTACTGGTGTGAAAAAGCAGAAGCTACCTTTCCAAGACATCCTATAACATTTAAACTTCGTGAAAGACTTCTTACTACATCCAATCCTGACTCCGAAGCCTTAGTGAAATTTCTAAAAGCTGAACTTGCAGTGAGACCTAAAGATGTGACGCTTCACACCCGTCTTCTAAAACATTATTTACTTAATAACCAAATTGGAGAAGCATTTGATCACAGTTGTAATGTAGAGTTTGATGACCAATTTTTTTTAAATAACTACACCTGGTATGACACACTCTCTGAAGTCCTTAAACAAAATTCTCTTAACACCAAAGACTGGCTGTATCAATTACTTTTACTAACAGTCAAGGAACGACTCTGTGCTTTGAGTCTAACTGAAGTACCCAATGGCTCTTCAAAAAGTTTAGTAGAGTCAAACGATCTTCTGTGTACCTATGATCAGGCTTTAGAAAGTGTCTACAAAACGGGAGCTCCTGGATTAGGTGAATTTCATTCCAGTTTAATTCACCATCACCGTGGGCAGCTTGCATTTCACACTGCAACATATTTATTGAAAAAAGCCAAAAGAAGTCAAATGAGTTGGCGTGAAGCAACAAAATTAGCAAGCCCATTAATGTTAATTGCTTGGCAAATAATACCACTGGATCCTAAAGTAAATTGGTTAAACCATGCGCCTAAAAAGCAACAGAATGCAGTAAACCGGATTTTTTCAGCTGGTTCATACAGATGTTCTCAGTCTGGTCATTATATATTATCAAATATACAAGAAAATAGTCAAGTGTTTTTAGATCACATTTCACAGTTCTGTGCTGGTGCTCACTGGAGGGACAAAATTTATGAGACAGTATTCCCAAGTAAAGATCAGATAGTAAAAAATAAGTCATCTCATCTGATGTCAAATGCTTTTAACACTCCAACTCTTAGATTGCCACGTAAACAAGAAGTAGAAGCTTATGATGATGACGCTCAAAGAGAATATCCCAATTCACTACACCATTTTGTCTGGATATTGCTCAACTATAAAAATTATGCTACCTTTAAATGTTCTTTGTTTGACATGCTAGTGTCAACTGCAAGCAATTATGGTGCTGAAAGTCTAAATAAACATGACATTCTTGCATTTCTGTACAGTGCTACATTGTCAACTAAAAATAAAGATGATCAAATGGCCATTCATAATCCTGGCAAACCCAACATACTACCTGCTAACATTACTGACTTATTATGCACACTTTCACAAATGAAATGGTGGGATTGTGCATACAAATATAGCCAAAATGAATTAGGTACAGATTTAACTGGCATATACGCAACATTAAATAGCGGAATTGAAGTAGTAAGGTGTGTTGATAATCATGGGCTCGATCCTAAACTCCTTTGCGTACTTGGTGGCATATTTAGGGAACAAGCAAAGCATAGTAATGCAGTAGATGAAAAAAACAAGTTACAAATGAGAGCTTGTTTATATTATTCCTCTGCCATTAACCTCCTTGAGAAACTCAAAGGTAAAGTTGTGTTAAAAATGCCAGATAAGAGATTATTTGATTATACACACAAGGAATTTGATACAAAGGAATTAAACACCTTAATAGAGGAATGTAAGATTTATGTTGCCACCAATCACATTAACGAAGGGGAATTTGAAAAAGCTGTAGAATTGCTTTCAAGCCTTAAATCGCCAAGTGCCTTTTACTATCTCAGTGAAACATACAAGAAATTGGCATTTGAAGAAAAGAAGAATTGTTCTGATGTCGAGTCTGAAATGAAATTTGTTACTTTGTTAAACAAAGCCAAGCATTTTGCATATAAAGCTTTGGAGAAACTGAAAGAGACCGATATAACCTATAAAGATAGTGCACTGTACTTGGATACTCAAGAGTTAATTGAAGACATTGAGTGTTGCATGAATAAGATTGATCCAGATATTTCAAACTCTGCATTAAATGACTTTTCATCTGATAATGAATCAATAGGTGGAAATGAATTTACTTCCTTAAGATCTAAATCAAGTTTATATAACAAACAAAAATTAAGTTCGACTCCGAAGCCTTCAAAAAAACATATCTCTACATCGAATATGACCAACTACCGCACTGCTGTGGATACGCAAATTTTAGAAAGCAGTGTGATGGATAATAACTTGTTAGAGAGAATAGAGAAACAAGTTAAAGTTCTGCAAAAAAAAGACACTGCTATAAATGACTTTATGGAGCAGACAAAAGAATGGTTCGATGAAAATCGTAAACTAAGTAATCAAATAATAAGTACTATCAACAACAACATTCAAAATACTACAGAACAATTTAGACTTCTGAAGATCTCTGTAGATCAAATAAAAGATCAAATAGATGAATGTAAAGTTGAATGCAAAGATGTTGGCGATTTGAAAAAACAAATAGTGGAGTTGAAAAAAGAAGTAAACAAACTAAAAAAGACTTCTTCTGAACAGACAATAGATGAAACTGAATTGTACAATTTAGATGACGAGCATAGGACAAATGATAATGTTACAGGTCTTGCAGCACAATTGCCTTTTGGACCTTCTCAAGTTATGCCACAATTTGCCCAGCGTCTTTTACCTCCTTTTCCAGTTCCAACCAATCCCTATCAACTATATGGACAAAACTTTTACAACCTGTATAATCAATATTCCCAGTTTCCTCAAGTTTCGACTATTCCGGGGGCTCCTCCAATATTCGATCCCACAAGATCTCAAACCAATTATCCTGGTGTATACACAACTCAAGATCAAATGTATTTGGATGTAGCTAATCTTGTTATACCAACAATGCCAACCATGCCAACCATGCCCACAGTACCGACAGCTCCGGCAGCAATAACAGTACCAGTGCCTGTTGTTTCTTCAATCTCGGCTGCACCTCTTACCGGTTCTAGTTCTACTAAATTATCAGCCTCAACATCTAAAGTTGCACCACATGTAGAGATCAAAGACAGTTCAAAATTGCCTGTGAATGTAGTTATTACTTCTTCGGATCCTTTACCTGCATGCACTTCTACTCCGGCTCCGATACTGAGTGTAACCATCCCACCAAAGCATATTAAAGGTAGTCCACATAATTACCAAATACCTATGCCGTCTGTAAATGACACTAAAGAGGTAACATCTTCAATATTCAGTTTTCCGTCGGCTGGCAGTAAAGGAGTTACATCAACTACAACAGTGGCAAGTTTGCCAAGTTGGAATCATTCAACAATATTTGCATCTAATCGGTCGGAAAATTCTATTTCCGCGCTCAATAAAGCTAACAAACAGAACGATGACTCAAAAACCGTTGTCGATGGAGTTGTTAGTGGGCCTTCGCCAAATAATAGTTTAAATAAATCTAGAACTCTATCTGAGAAAAGTAATACATCGATTGAAAATTATGATCCTTGCCCGGACTTTAAACCGATTATACCACTGCCAGCAGAGGTAAAAATAACTACTGGCGAAGAAGATGAAACTGTTATATTCAGTTCAAGAGCCAAACTATATAGATTTGTTGATAAACAATGGAAAGAGAGGGGACTTGGAGAGATAAAATTACTGAAGCATAAAATAACTGAAAAAGTTCGAGTACTTATGCGCAGAGAACAAATACATAAAGTTTGTGCAAACCACATAATCTCAGCAGAAATGGAAATTAAGCCCATGAAAAATGAACAAAAAGCTTACTTCTGGGTTGCAAATGATTTTGCTGAAGAGACAGTTATATTGGAAAAGTTCTCTATTCGATTTAAAACGGTTGATTTAGCTAAAAAATTTTATGACGCTTTTGAAAAAGCTCGACAAGAGGCTGCTGTTTGTAATAAAAATGAGGAAAGCATTAAATCAAACCAAGAATCAGCAGTAATTAATTCAACACCCAATGCAGTAGCGACAGTAAATAAAAGCGTAGCTGGTGACGGCAGCAAAACTGTTATAGGTGGCTTTACCTTTAGTACTGTACCTACATTTAAACCTGTATCAGAAAATACCATTACTGTCCAGAAAACTGACAGTGCTGGTAACAAAACAAATATATTTGGTGGATTAACGTTCAAAACAGCTACCAGCTCTCCATTTGCTAATATATTTAATAATACACCATCCAATCAGAACGCAGATAATCAGTCGATCCAAAGTAATACACCAAATAAACTGAATACTTCCGATGTTGTTGAAGAATTTGAACCCACAGTCGAATTTAAACCTGTTATTCCCTTACCTGCTCTAATTGATCAGAAAACAGGGGAAGAAGATGAAATCGTTCTCTTTGAACATAGAGCCAAATTGTTGAGATTCGATGCCACTGCGAAAGAATGGAAAGAGCGTGGCCTTGGTAACATAAAATTACTCGTACATAAAGATAACGCTCAAAAGGTACGATTATTAATGCGTCGACAACAAATAATGAAAGTATGTTGCAATCACGCTGTAACAAAAGAAATGGTTTTTAAAAAAATGCCCAATATGGATAAAGCAGTAACATGGTGTGCCAAAGATTTTTCTGATGGTGAATTAGTAGCCGAAACATTCTGTTTGAGATTTAAAAACGTCCAAACTTGCGACAATTTTGTTTCTGCTGTCACAGCCGCTCAAGCTAAAATCAACGACGAATCTAAATTTGTTAAAGTGGAGCAATTCTCAATGAAGCCGTCAACGCAAGCTGATTTTCTTGACAAATTTAAACCGAAACCGGGATCTTGGCACTGTGAAACATGCTACACTAATAATCTTGAGAACTTTGAACAGTGTGCCTGTTGTGAAGAACCAAAACCCAGCGGCAAAAATAATATTACCAAAAGTACGGTACCTGGATCTTACAGTTTTGATAAGTTTAAACCGAAACCTGGTACTTGGGAATGTAAGGCATGTATGCTACGTAATGAAGCCGACAAAGATATTTGTATTGCTTGTAATGCAGATAGAGATACAGTAGTCCAAAAAAATGACTCTAAATTTGTACCATCCAATCAGACACTAACATTTGGCATTCCTGGACAAACACAAAGCAGTCTTACTTTCGCCAAAGATACTGCCTCACCTTTAGTTTCAGGTTGGGGAGATCAATTTAAACTTAAGGAGGGAACTTGGGAATGTAGTCAATGTTTTGTACGAAACAATGAAAATGTAAATGTGTGTTGTGCCTGCAATAATCCTAAAAATATGGATGCCACTACAAAGACAATCAAATATAATTTTGGCGCTCTAAATGCTAGTACAAAAACCAAAAATCAGGTTACTAATTTGTTTGAACCTCCAAGCACACAGAAATTTAATTTCGGAATTCCTGCGAATCAAACTGCTATCGTTGTTTCGTTTGGCGAACAGAAGGCTACAACAAGTGTTTTCGCTATTACTAAACAGCCGTCTGCAAGTGACGGTCCTATCAACTTTTGTTTAAAAAAGACTGACGAAAGTACACCAGCTAAACCAGCTCTACTTCCAACTCCTCAACTAAATTGGACAGAAATTAAAAACTTTGATTTTATGGGAATAAAGCCTAAAGATCAAGCCATCAATATTTCATCAGAATGTATCAATCAAAAATTAAATGTAAAAGACATCTTCAAAGTAGATGCCAAATATGGTGTTGAAGATAAGGTAAGTTGTTTATTATTAATTTGATTTTAAGAAATTTAAATTTATTTTTAATTCTCAGATTTCTCACTACGAGTCGGGACCTGTGTCCAGCAATGGAACAATAACAGGGTCAAAAAAATTGATTTTTGTTTTTTCAATATACAGATGTATATAAATGGGTCAAACTGGTTTGAGTTTTTCATTTCTAAGATAAAGGTACTGATGATTTAACCAACAATATGTGATTTCACAGCAATCACATATATCAAATTAATATTAATTTAGTATGTGTGTGTACTCAAACTAATATATAAAATTCTCGTGTCACAGTTTTAGTTGCCATACTCCTCCAAAACGGCTTGACCGATTTTGATGAAATT
>DWDX01003359.1:0-13256 GCA_018245675.1 Agara michaeli | reverse complement strand
AATTAGAAGAATTGATCGTCGACTTTGATGCCCCTTTCCTTTTGATGCCCGGTGCGACTGCAGCGCTCGCACCCCCCAGCTACGCCACTGGTATCCTTACAGACCTGTGCTGCTTCTGCATTCATCATTCTCATTATACAGACACGCAGGTTGCAAAGACCCTGTAACTCCCCCATCAACTAGTATCTGAGTTATTTGGCCAAGATATAAAAGTCTTGGTCCTTCGTTTCAATCCAAATATATCTACGTAATTAACTTAACTCATGCTATGAATTTCTACCTTAAAAGGCTATATGTGGATATAAAGGAAACTTTAATGCAGCTTCAACTTCAAATATGATATGCATGCAGGTATTTTACTCAAATCATCAGCAGTAATAACCAATTAATATGTTAACAATGAATTCTAATTAAGCACTCCCGAATTTGATGTCACAATTAGCGAAAATATATCCTTATTATTCCAAAATGTTATGTACAACATTATTCAATGAAAGATCTTTTTTATAATCTATAATTTATAATCTGTGATTCGTTACAAATGTTAGTGATACTTACGTACGTATGAATTTTTGTTGTTGCCGCGAACATGGATGCCATGTGAAGCGTAAATTGGAACGTAATTATTGGTGTTTCCATCAACGTCGTTTAGCACTTTCACGGCATTATAATTTTCTTCAATATTGCCCGTTCGAGGCGGCCATCATTGATTTTCTATTTTTTTTTTCATCTATGACAGCACTGAGCGGTTAACGGACACCGCCTGGGCGTTTTTATGAGTGGCAACATTGGCTCTTGACTCACGTTAAGAGCTCTTCTGAGCCTACAATTTATTACAGACCTCTATGATATTAGTGTGAGCCGACAAGGACAAATCACCTTTCGAGAGGCCCTGTTTCTGTCAGCTTCCAATTTTTTATTGTTTTCACTTATCTAAAGCTGTCTTGGATGTTTGTTTTAAATGTGTATAAAAATGATCAGCGTAGTTATATTTCAGTATATATTCAATTTTAATGTCGAGTTATTTATTATACAAGTACTTACTTCAATTTGAGTATGAAAGAAAAATGTTTATTACGTTTTTGCCATTTCGAAATATAAAAATATATTATTGTTATGTATCGTAGTCATTAACATTAAAGTGATTATTATTCAATTAAATAAATAAATTTTGCTTTTTAATGGTCAAGTCGTGAATATGAAAAGTAAGCGATATATAAAAAATAAAAAACGCGTGTCCGAAAATCGGGTCGGGTCCCATTCATTGGACAATACAAAAAGGGGGCGGCTGGTCGATGGAAGGGTTTTTCACAGGTACCGGAGCGTGACGCGGCCGGCAACGTGATCCCGACGTGGAAGAGGCAGATGTTGGCGCGGAGAGCCGCGGAGAAGGCCCGGAGGGACTTGGAGAAGGAGCTGGCGGGAGAAGCCGAGAGACGGAGAGCGGCGGCCGTGCCCGCTTGGAAGAGACAGCTGCTCGCCCGGCGGGAGGAGGCCGAGAGTCGACTGAGGTAATTCAAAGCACGGGCGCAGCGAGGGGAAGGGTTTTGGGGTTCAACACCCCCCCACCCCCACCCTTCCGAAAAGTTACTATCCATAAAATAAGGACAGACATGCGGCATATCTCATTCATCACTAACTATTACACTAAAGGTTATTTTGTTATTTCGTGTACTTTTTAGTCGTTTTATTTTCTTGACCCCCCCTCCGCATACTAAAACTTGGCTACGCCCGTGATTCAGAGAAACGTCAATTAAATTAAAATCCAAATGAGCCTTGTAAAAATGTAGCGTGCATTATTTTTTTCGTGAAAGTAATATAATTACGTCTCGTGAAAGTTACAAAATTGTAAATTGTGAATCTCTACCGTACCTTACCCGCTGCTACGTCTCTGAATTTCGATTGCAAGGAGAAAGGAAAAGGATGAATATGAAACATATAAAGAAAATATTACACTTTGCTAATGAACGAAGTAATACTAAGCAAACTTCAGTGATGAAAAATAAAATTAATTAAGTATACAGCAATAGCTCGTATTAATAATATATTAACTGTATTTTTGTTGGCGCGCGCGTCTCATGTAAGCCGCTTCTTCGCATTTCACCTTTCTATATCGTAACTAATTAGTTTAATTGTGCATTAAAAAATATATCATCCATTTTAATTGTCGTATTATGATCGGTGTACCTAACTACATTCAGTTTTAAAATGCATATGTCATATTTAGAAATATAACATCACCGATGATATTATCACCGCCTATCTGAGCCGGAGCAACGTGGTACTATTCCAGGCATCCCACAGTTTTAGTAGCGACCGCTATCCAGCAATGGATTGTAAAAGAACATATTATTTTAGATACAAAAGTGAAAGATGACTCACTGGCTGACTGACTCAGAGATTAAAGCACAGCCGAAACCGCTGAACCTAGAATTCCGAAATCATGCGGCTATATTCTTTATATAGCGTAAGTGAGTAATAAGAAAGCATTTTTCAAAAATGCACCACCAAGGGGGTAAAATAAGGGTTGAAAGTTTGCATGAAACTTCCTTGGCTTTAGCAGTACGCATACATTAAGTAAATATGGACCTGCATGATTTATTTATCGGGCTCACCTGTTCTTAGAAGATGTCTATTACATCGACTTTTGTTTCGCTGAAAAACCAGCTGAGAATCAATATCATTATTTCATTATAATTGCAGACAATCATTGTACACCCCGAAAGTGGACGAGTCGGGCGGCCACGGCGAGTGGCGGTCGTACCCGAACGGGGCGCAGCGCGCCGTGTCCATAGACAACATCTCGCTGTGCTACGACGCGCCGCAGCATCCCGCGCGCGCTCCTTCAGAGTTCAAGCTCTCCTCCGACCACTGTAACGGTATGCCATCGTACAGACATTCAATCAATCATTCAATCATAATTCATTCGTTGACAGATCCCCCATTTTATACATTCGTTCGTTCTTTCATTCGGTCCCCTCGACAATAACGGACTGATAATCGTTCACATTCGATTTTATTTCATTTATTCCCCAATATGTTTAACATAGCGTATGATTCAATCCTAAACAGTCTTATTGTACTTGTCAAATGATATACAAATATTGATAAATGAATGTTTGAATTTGAGATGAGTTAGTTTGTACGTAGAATGTCGGTACCTGCTAGCACGCGTACTAGTGTATGAGCTTAACAATTCCTCCGACATTCGCAGGCCATTCCACGTCCATTGGCAAGTACGAAGACGAAGACGAAAGCGCCAAAATCATACCGTGGCGGGCGCAACTACGCAAGACCAACAGCAAGCTCAATCTACTCGAATAAGTAATGATATAAGAAATAAATATTACACGTAACGCTAGGATAACAGTTGTCTGCGAATTTTTACACTGTTCATAAATATGTTTCGTAAAGCATAGCTTTTTTTGTATCGACGTCAGTGAAATGTAACAGTACACGAAAGAACGGATGTTACGTTTCTCTGCGTTCGGAAACCGACGAAGCATCGTTCCGAAGCCGGTCTGTCGGACGTTATCCGTTTAGTTTCAGAACACAACTTGTCTTTTATATTACTTTTCACAATAAAGTAACGCTAAAGCTAATAAACGAATGAATTATATGTTTTATTTTCAATGTGATTTAAATTTTTACAGTTTTGTTATTGCAAAAGTGTAAAAATTTTTATGGTTTATCCTGAACTGTATAAACTGATTCTACTGTGTTGCAAGGATATGAGATTTTTTTTCACACGACGATATATTATAGGGTATGTGTAAAAATCATAAGTGAAATTTAATGATGTAAAAATGTAAATCTTTAATAATATACTCGATTCTAATAAAATAAATGTTATCAAGTTAATAATTTAATTATATTATCGCTATAAGAAATTATGCGATCGGTTATAATATAGGATAACTCACAATATATGAGATTATTTACAACTCCTAAATAAATTTTAATAAAGATCTAATATTTTCTATATCACCTCAATTACCAGAAAATAAACCTTACGCCAATATAATTGCCACATCGTGGGACGGATATACAAAAAGCTCGAACCGAAATAGCGTTTTAAAAAAACGGCGCCAGAAACAATTGTCATCGCTGTGGCGGACTAGATTCATATTTGCGTAAGGTGTGATTTTTGTATTTTTTCATATAGGGAAAATATTTAATAGAGTTAGCTATGTAACATGCAGTGATAACAGTGTTGCAATATTAGATATAAGCTTACAGCCCTTTGCAGTTATATATCAAGTTTGTATTCGTGTGACGATTCATTGTGTTTTATAGTTCGGTTGAACATGTAACGATCGTTTGTAACGTTGTTAATAAAAGTTCTGTTGCTTAAATTGTCGTTTTCCTTCGTCACTTCCCTTTAAACATTCGTTATATTATATTTACTCCAATCAGTACTATATTTGCTCCAATCGGTACTCAAAAAATTCAACAAAAAAATTGGTAACAACTGTACTATCCCAAAAACCTATTAAATGGCAAATATCAGTACTCAAAAAATTTAACAAAAAAATTGGTAAGAACTGTACTATCTTCAAAAACTTATTAAATGGCAAAAATCAGTACTCAAAAAATTTAACAAAAAAATTGGTAACAACTTTACTATCTCCAAAAACCTATTAAATGGCACCAAATCAAAGAACAAACATAATACATTACATACATGATGAGGATGAACTTTGTTTTTAAAACAGGGTAGTGTCTAATTACACTTACAAGCAGCCAGTAACCAACTGATTTCAAATTATTACCATCCTGGTATATGGATTATGCGAAGTTAATGGTAATTACAGAGTGCAGTTAAGTTGTTGCTACCATAATAATAATACAAGAAGTAAGTACCTGCCATAAAACGCATGAGAAATTGCTTATACAACGATAAAATTATAGCACTACATAAAGAAAGCAGTTAAATAGTAATTGGATATATAACAATTCCGTTCAATACCATTTTTAAAATGTTGATTTTTACGAGATATATTTTAGTGATTGGTAAGAGAACCAAATACATAATTATCATCACCGTTACTGGCAACCCTCTTTATCGTTCTACTGTTAGATACTCGTATAAGCCCTTGACCCTGGTCGTCAGTTTTGCTACACTTCACACGCCTTAAAGAGCTGTTTGGAGGATTGTTGAGGTGTAACTTCATGTCGTTGTCTTAACTCTGTGCCGATGTTGTATGTGTAAGGGGAGATAGGATCTCAAGGAATTCCTGTTTACCTGGCAGTCGCAAGTTCATTTCCCTCCGGTCATTGCACTCCGGCCTTACCTTCACAGTGCGTTCACGACGAATTGTAACACCCTTAACGAAACCTTCAACAGTGTAATAAAATTGACAAATTGCAGTAAATTCAATTTTTCCAGGTCACTTTTTATTTTGTAGCCCGATCGTCACCACATCAAATGATATAACAGTCCATGGGAAATTATCCGATCTGTCTGTCTTATCTGAAATGCTCAGAATGTTCTTCAATCCTGATCACATGACACAGCCATCTGCGTTACGAGCGGTTGAAGAAACAGCTGTCGAAAAAATTGTAAGGAAACGACTCTACAAACTGAAACCTTTCCTTCAAGACAATGACTTCGAAATACCAGATAAGGAAGATCGGTTCACGTTTGACGGGAATGACGAAACAACGATTATTGAATTTCTGCCCCAGAATGAAAATGGAACAGCAACAGGCTTGAGAAGCGTTAACGATACATTCAAAGCTAATATGCGTAGGTACAAAAATGCCAGAAATGAAATACGCAAGGCGTTAGACCAGGAATCGGTGTCCGATAAGACTAAATCGCTTATTATGAACACTTTAGACGAACTCATTAGTAAAATGGTAGAAACGCAATGCAGCTGGAAGGGCGGCGAATATTATAATACACAAAGCAACGTTAACAGGGTAATTGTACCTAGAGCAATACTCAACATGTGGACCATCGAGTGGGATAAGTTTAAAAAGAAACTTTCGACGTTAATGAATGATGACAAGTTCAATAATATGGATACTATAATGTCAAACCTCGACAATTTCAATGTTATAATCAAGGACGTTTCAAACAATGTTGATGCGATCGCAAAAAAGTATTCAATCAAATGCAATGTAATACCGACTGATGATGACAAAACAGATACACCTTATCAATACCGCGATGCCATGAAGAACGGTTTATACGTTGAAGAGTTTGGACGCGGTGAAAAGATATGCGAACATTTCAAACTGTGCTCGCGAGAATTGAAAGGATTCTTCATTAGATTTTACAAATCGCTTAACGAAACTACAGTGAACGTGTTGCGAAGTTACGGAGAAATGTTCACGAGAGACGTACACACGGATGGCAGCAATGAAAAAACCTCCATCGTCTCTGTTATACTAAATATTTGCGACGCAATCGAAAAAGAGATTATAAAAGTGTATGTAAAAAACACTGCCCAATTAGAATTAGATAAACACAAAAATATAGAAGCAAATATAAATATACTTACGGAATATATCAGGACTGTCATTAGACACGTGAAAGAGGAATTCAAAAGGACAATTCAATTGGAATTGAAAAAAATGACAAAAAATATGTATTCAAGCATCGAACAAGACATTGCACTTAACCTGGATGTAGATCTTGGAAACGTGGAAAGAGATTTGATCGACAACATTTGTTACATTTTCAATGTATGTAATGGCAAACCAAGGCTCAGAACCGACGGCCTTAACAAAGTACGCAACGCAGAAAATGAAGGCAGAATTTACGTTCAAGTAGAACTAACATTAAACGACTCAAAGGACAGTTCAGAGAGTGATTCGTTAAGGAGAGCAGATAACTATTCTGACACAAAAATGGTTAAAAAGCTACTGAAATTCGACAAATATGCTAATATCACCGTAACTAGAACAACACGTGCTTAGGTAATAGGTTCATCAATTGTTGATATAAATAAAACATATTTAATAGTAGACTCAGTACCGTATATTGCAATATAAATATTACTCTTATACATTTACCACAAAAGTACTTATAATCTTACAACTGCTTACAATGTTCCTATTAATATTATTAATGATCATCAGTAGTGGCATAAGCTGTTACAAAATATGGTAATTCTCAAAGATATCTAGAAAATTTAGTCAATAATCTACAAATTAATAGATCTAGGGCAGTAAGAATATTTAATTTGACATAATATGAACGTAAGTCATAATTTGATTTACATTACAATCTGTCATATCAAATCCAATAATGAAAACCATTTATTTGAGATGCTATTGGTCTTTTTGTATCAATTAATATTGTCATATTTAAAAATCCTTTGGTTCATTCATAAATTACCACTCACAGTAGTCAGCCATAGTTAATTTTCTATTTGGGTAGGCGGGCACATAAGCTTGATTCTTCGCAAATCGGGTCAAAAGGACCTGTACAGGTTTTTTCATAAGACAAATCTGACATTCATAAAGTTACTCTGATACTCATAAGTTTGATGCGCTTTGAAATGAAACAGTTGAATCTAATTGACAACCCGAAAAAAAAATCTAAACTTGTCATTCCATAACTAGTGTTACCAACTTGAAATATGCGGGGTATTTCAAGTCAGTAAGACTCATTTTAATGTATAAAACACATGGTGATTTGGTTATCACAGTTAAAATGATATATTCATGTACTTCAATAGCATTAATAGTCCGTATATATAATTGGGAAATGTTGCACTCTTCCGCTGGACCAGGCTATCGTCAAACAAGCGCCCTCTGTGAAGTTTTGCTGAAACGCGATGGTCGATGGCATCTCCTCCTCCACACCGCTGACGAAGCAACTGTAAGACGATAATGAAGCTATTATATTATTATAACAACAACAACACACCGCCACGCCAGGTCCCTAACGGGGTAGGCAGAAAGCACCGAGTGCCAAATATCTCTGTCCTTGCAAACCTGACACGCTTCGTCTAGATTCATCACTCTCTTCATGCATACACGCCGGTTTCGGAGACTCTTGACTCCTCCGTCAGATAGTATCTGACCTATTTGGTCGATATAGGACAGTCTAGGTGATTTCTAACTGTATTTTTTTGCGATTTTTATATAACAATCGCAAAAAAATACAGTATATTTCTGTAAATAAAGTATATAATCGCAAAAAAATACAGTATACAATCGCAAAAAAAGATAAATATCTTATGTAGCTATCTATGTATTTCGTATTGTTATGAAAAAAAAAAAGTTAGCTGATGTGTTTCGTACTGGTGATATAGGGACAAGTAACAGGTTTGCTTATTTTGTTAAACCAATCACGAATCTCTGGGGATTACGTCTAGATGACTCCCATTCGAGATAAGCCCCGGAGAGCAAATCTTTAGCGCAGACTCGCTTTATATGGATATTGGCAGCCTTTTACGTATTCGCTGAGCAGAAATTCAGAAAACCGCGCCTGTCATTTTCCTGTCATTAAAAGATTTTTTTTCATAATAACCTAGCGGAGGCAATAGCTGATATTCTGGACGTATTTTATAAAATGTGGGGTTTTGAGAATTCATTACGAAAAAAGGACAAATTGTAAAAACAAATAGAATGTATATCTATTACGTATGTCGAATGATAAATTATTATTTTAAGTTTACACGAAAATCCCACACACAAAGGCACTTTCAGTTGTTCCCGAATTTTAAAATTTTTCTGTGAGACCTCTCCAACGTTTCCTTGCCAAAAACCCTTTTTCGGACTATAAAGAACATTTGAAAAGTGAAATTATGACGAAATGATTACAACCGGTCTCAATTTCAATTTTAATTCTCTACTAAAATTTTGTTCTATTTAACAATTCATCAATTGTTGAAACAATTTTTAATCGTTGCCAATCACAGTTAGTGTAAATTTTGAAGTAAAATATTTTATCAGATTTCAAGTATAGAAGCGTGTTTCACACTTGTTTAGCTGAAATATAATGGTATTGGGGGTTTCAATTAACAAGATAGCTTTTGTTCCGGAAGAGGTCAATAAAAAAACGCTTTGAACGGACGACGTTAGAAGTTTACAACGTAATCTGGCGTGTTTGGTTGGATTGTATTTTTTATTACGACACTTAAATTTGACAGTAACATTACGCGCTACCAAGGTTACATATAACAATATAAATTAATTATTAAATGAATAAAACTCCAGATGAACATGTCCGCCAGTCTTACGTAGGGATATGAAAAACAGAATCTGGTTGGTACTCTGCATTTAAGATTACTATCTTAAGTACATCATTTGCTTACAATAATGTTTCCATAGGACCACGACACAGCACTTTAGTCTCAAAATAGGGAAAACGTACTCATAATAAATATTTTTTCCGGGCTGGATTCGAACTTGTTACCCCCGTCTCAACAATACGTCACTAACCACTGAGCCAAAGGGTCAGTCGATTAATTAAAAACTTCGACCTCCAGTTGCGATCGGCAAATTAGCTTAGTAGGCGAGAAGAACATTAATTAAAGACTTTTCCTCGGTAAAAGTTAATAATGTCATTCTAAAGCTTACTTAAGTTTGTTTCTCATTGTCCTAAATTACTCATTTTGAACAATGTACAGTATGCAAATATTAAAATAAAAACACCTTTCAAAACAAATGTGAATTAGCGTTCAACATAACTATTATGAATCTTAGTTCAACTAGAATCAAAGTTCAATTTAATCACTGCAAATCAAAGTTCAGCTTAGTTATTTACACAGTATCCTGTAGTAACAAATTATGTGTTAATGTTATACTTACGTTATTGTTTCAATCAATTATACATAGATAAGGAAACTAATATTGTCAGTTCAAAATGGGGGCGGAAGCGAATTTTTGGAAAGATCTCCACGGAAAGCTATTATGATTGATGGTGTCAATGACCCGCGGTTGTGATCTCTCTATCAGAGTAACGAATAATCCGTTTCAAGTCAATTGATTGTTAATTTGATAAGATTGCGGTGTTTAAGGTTACTTGGAATATCGTAACAAACAATGCATGTAATTGAAACAATATCAGATTTTGCACATGTATACATTCCATGCCACGTTTTCCAACATTTCGATTGAGTAATTGATTTATGATTTCTACTGTTTCATGAGGGTTTTATTACAGTACTAATAGCACTAGTAATGCCTGTGACTTCACCCGCCGGGAATACTCTTTTTAGTTGGCTATGAAATATAATAAATCATGAATCAAAATAGATTCGGTTTCTCTTTATAATATCAAATGTCTTGTAGTGAAATTTCCACCAAAATAGGCCCAACACTTTTGTAAATTAACCGGAAGAAACAGACAGATAAACATTTTAAGATTACTTGTCTGTTGTTATAACAAACACTTCAATTTTATTACATATATTAGTATAGATGAAATCAGCAACATTTTTTCGAGCATTTACCTCTTAAACAGTTTTATACGTAATACAAAAGGCTGCTGCGGATACGTATTATATTTCTTATTTTTTGTCTTAATAATAAAGTTAAAATTAGCCCGTGTGATGTTCGCACAATAGGTATTAATAACCGTAATAACGGCTATGTGATAAAGGTAATTATGGCTAATTTTACATCCTGGTACAGAACAAATACTGGTGCTCATCACAGCCTTATTTGTCCTGAGTGGACATCAAATACAGAAAGAACCCTCCTCTCAGCAATTAGAGTGTGTATCAAACATTTAAAGTGACGCTCGTAAGAAGCGCGTCTACTAGGTAAAAAATGCAAAATGTATCCTAACATACCTATTGGTGCCAATAATTGCAATCAACATTACTAATCTGCTCAGCGTAAAAGTTGATCATTGAGTCGATTAACGTTCAAATTTATCCCCTTCTGTTACAAGAACAACAATCTAAAGTTCGATGTAGATCAAGTTCAATTATTTGAATTCCACAAATTCAATACCACGGCCCCGGACGAGGGAGAGGGCGGAAGTTCTCAGGAACTTACATTTTAAACGTTATCATAACAGTCAGTTCTAAACAGGCAGCCATTATCATTATTAGGCCAAGGGCCCAATGTTCAATTCGTTCAAAATGCAAATTGCTTCGTATCGGTCGGAAAACATCCGTCGTAGCATCGCTGGCGTTAAGCTATTGTTTAAATATCTTTAACTGACGTTTATGAGCACACTTTGAATAAATTATAGGACATACATAATAAAAAACGATAAGTATATTTTTGTTGTATTGTTGAAACTCCGATTTATTCTATTGAAAAAGTCCGCTTAGCGCGAAGTGATCGATGAATACATTAATGTACTACTATTAATTATCTGTATATAAATAGGCAAAGACAAAACGGTTCAGTTCATTTTTCTTCTTTGTCAATTGTTTTTTTTTCTGTTTAGTAATTGACGATTTTTAGTGTTGCCAATGAAAAAAATCGAAAACAGAACGTCTAAATAGACGACAGCAGCAGGAACGGAAAGTAGTTGTCCAAATTTTAATCAGTCTGTGATCACTGGATCAATTATTTATTAATCTATTTTCACTTGTATAGTTTTCTTCGTACACACGCGCCAGATTCGGAGTATCTTGACTTTTTTTTGCCTATCAGCCAGTATCCTATTCTAATCTATTTTTCTTTGCCATAAAACAGATTATATTATAAGGAAGGAAGAAAAGATAGATACGTTTTCTCCGGATTATAAGAATGAAAACATAGTTACTGAAACAAAAGCGGCTTATGGCGACACATTTCAGCGAGGGCTTTGTTTGGAGGCCGGCCTCCAGCTTCTCATAAGCTCTCGGGAAATAACAAGAAAGGTGTAAGATTGTCTTAAACAGAAATTGTTTTGTTAGTTAAATCATTTCAAGTATAGTACCTATTCATGAGGTGTAGGGTCATTTGATATAAGATTTTATGTATCCTAATGTCAACTATAAGTAATTCATAACTTTAATGGTTATCCAAAACTTTAAAAACGATGTAAAAAGATCAAAACTTTTAAATGTGTTTTATTATTTTCCATTTTGTTCAGTTTAACATTTCTGTCTTTAAACAATTAAAATGTCATTCACATAATTACAGTTTTTTAAAATCGCTTTAAGTACCTACATCCTTTATAAGCATTTTCGACATGCTTTGATAAAACTATTTAAATAAATAAAATATATATTCATATTTTAACCGAGCATAATAATAATCTTCATTTCTAATCACTCATTTCATGGTCAGAACCAAAATATCGTTGCGCTGGTAGAAAAAGGCACTCATAGTGGCATATTTTAAGAAGGGCTTTGTTTTCCAGGGCAAGCTCGAGTCGCTTTAGTATCTACTTGAGTTGTAACAAAGCCACCGTATGTATTTTCTTGGGTTTAAATTTCTTTTCTCGCCGTTATGGTTAAACGGAAATATGTTATATTGTGCTAAATAAATATAACTCGGTGAAATGAAAATATTTAAACCAAACCGAAATTTTAAAAAGTCCCAAAGCTTTATTAGCATATTCCCCCTCAATAGTAATATACATATGTAAAGTAGTATCGATAAACTAGAAATTGCAAATCTATTGAAATATGTGCATTTGTTATTGTTGTACTTAGAATTTAGTGTTTTAGCATTTAGTTGTTGAGTTTGTATTAGAATAAAAGTAATGTAGTGTTCGAGTCACTGAATAGGTATTAGTAATAGAGCTTCATGGCTATTAATAGTCTTACTCGAGGATTATCTCTTACGTATAACCAGTGTACACGCGTAAACGCTGAAGTACTGGAATCGAATACATTTGAACTTCACATCCGTTAGCCCGCCTGGTCGGGATTAGCACGCAGTTTTTTGAAATGTATTAATACGGAGACTGAAAACATGCGGGTGGATAAATCTCATATCCTACTGGTACCAGCGCATCAGTGTTTAGTGAGCTCGACTATTGAGCCGCAGGTAGTGAGTTCGATTCCCGCCCAGGCTTAATATTTGTGAATGCGAAACTTGATTCTACAGTGCCAAATGCTGATATTTCGTTACAATTGGGGCGATTGTTGCAAAGCCAATTGCCGCTCTAGCGCTTAATAGCTTAGTTGGTTGCCAGAAGTCTTAACGCCGCCCACAAGGCTAATACCATCAAGGGCCGTTTATGTTTTTATATTCATGTTTGTTTTGAAGTTAGATTTCCCCTTTCTCGTTGTATGAGTTCAAGAGTGGTGACAATGCTAGTGAAACGGCGAAGGTGATTATGATGTGATGCAGTTACCTTAATAACGATAACAATACATTATCGTTTCCACACAACTATAAGC
>DWDX01003358.1:0-13256 GCA_018245675.1 Agara michaeli | reverse complement strand
AACAGTACCCAACCCGGGATTTGAACCCAGGACCTCCCGATCGGCAGTCGCGCTAGCAACCGCCCGACCAACGAGTTCTTGATAGACATTTGGTAAAAATTATTAAAGACTATTGTATTATACCTTGCTTAAAACATGGCCATATATCTTAGCATCCCTTATATTTTTCAGTTTACTTACCAGTTTAGAATCTATGTCTAAACCGGTGCCTATGTATTATGAATGAAGTGAACAATATGAAAAAAAGCAGTTAAGGAATACGAGTACATATTTCAAGATGAGCACAAAATACTACCGAAACATTGTCTGCGGGTTGTCAATGACTGTTAGATCAATAATTCTTAAATCTAGAAAGAACAGTTACAGATCTTTGTATAGTGTTTACCATTTAGAGCCCTTGTAATCTACATTGAACTTTATTATATTAAGAAATATGAACGACAATGAAATTGAAAACCTTAAATCAGAATTGGAACATGAAAGAATATGCAGGTATTTATATAAATGTACTATGTTGGCATTTGAACTATTGAATTACATTTTTTTTTAATTTCTTGGTTTAACGTTAACTTACATATAATGCTTATGAACAAAGTGTAACAATTTCGATATAGAGAGGCAGCGTCTTGGCAGAATGGTGAGCTGGAAAAGCAAATCGTTTGTATGCAAGACGAACTGCGCAAAAGCGATTATCCTTGGGACAACGACGACGATCTCCATCGGGAAAGCGCAAGACACAAGCAGTTATTGGAGGCTATAGAAACTCTAAGGGAACAACTGCCGATTCTGAAGGATAAAATAAGAAGCGCCAAAGTCTGTGGCCCTGGTGAGTACTCTTTATAGTGATATTTCCTTAGCCTTTTTATTTCTTTTATTATATTAATTTATTGGATCAATTTGTACACAAACCAATAAACAATTTAGAAACTGAAAGTAAACACAGTTGTGTAACATTTTAGTCGCACAATAATTCCTGTGTCTCTGGTTACAGATTGCAAGTTGAAACACGATGACCTCAACATAAATTTGGATATACTGACACCCGTGAGTTAAATATATAGCATAGTTCTTTTGACACTAATTACATTACCTCATACGTTAAATAAAAATATGAAATTAATTTTAACACTCTTTTAACATGATCGCATTTAATTATTTTAAGGCGGAATTGCTTCGTACTGTGAAACGTTTCGAGAGACTTAAAACTGATCTTATCAGTACGCTGCGCAGCAAAGAGTGGCGATTGGACTCTGAATCGAAGGTATAAATGACGATTTCTTCTAGTCATTAAATTGCATATGTTTTGACAGGTTCTGTTTTTTAAAATTACGATTAAATTTTTAAAAATGTCTCGAAGGACCATATATTATTACATATTTTGTGAATGGAGCAGCATTTGTTGTTCTATATCAAAGGCCCACATTAATATACCCAAAAGGCACATATTAATATTCAATAGCGTAATAAATAACATTCGTTTTACAGTTGTTCGTACGGGTCAACGACCAGCGCACGTATTTGCAAAACGAGTTGATGATATGTCACAACAACATTGTACGTCTCCAGAGAAACGGGAGCTATTGGCAGTAAGTATTTTACATTTCTGAATTTAGAAAATGCTTTGGAACAATCTTACATAGAATTGTGCAAAAGAATTGAAAATGTGCTTATCGATGTACGATTTTCAAAAGCATATATTTTTTTAAATTCTGGTGTTCTCTTCCAGAAATATTCCGCGCAAGAATGACGAGAGAGTGCTGGACGCAAAGCGAGGACCAATAAGGAAAATATTCGGCAACGAAAGACTCCCGCCAATCATAACTTAACTTCAAAAACATAAAGTGTCATTTAAAAAATACGAATTACACGTACACGTAGTATGAATGTAGAAATATTAAAATTTACGTACGTATGTTCACTTAAAATCACATAGGCAAGTTATTACAATTTGGTATTTCGAACCAGATTGTACTTGGACTTTAGGTTTAAATCACTTTTCCTTCCTCAACCAAAATAAAGTTTCATTATCGTCATGTGAATTTGTGGGACTTTCTATTTGCCAAATCAAATTATATTCGAAATATTATTGGAGCGTTATGACAGAGGGACTTATAAAAGCGCAAGAAGTCGCCTGCCAAAAGTCGAAAACAAGTTTGTTCCTTTTAATAATGTATTAAAGTATTAGTGGAAAATGACCTATTGCAATTATTCATTTCAGTCTATTTAAAATATTTAGTTTTTAATAAAACAAATAGTAGAGATTATTATTATTGTCGAAAAATAAAACTCAAAATCAATAAATGTAATATAATTATAATAAATAAATGTCTATGTTGTTACATCATTACCAATTAAAACTATAAGCACTATCTAGGTATACAAAATATATGACAAATATTAATTAGGAAATATTCTTTCTTTTATTTACAAGTTCTACGTATTCCCGGTGACAACGCGATGTAAACACGTTCAAAAACATTGAAACATAATGCTATTTTCACATTTACAACATATTGCGTTACTATTCTAACATTTGCAAGTTATGGCTCTAACAAAATAAAATAAAAAGTGATTTCATTTTATTTTTAAATTAGGAATAAAACATCAAATGTAATTTGTCTATGGTAACAATTACCCGGTTTCCGAATGTCATTCCTTAACTGTCAGATTTTGACAGTTTGACAATCCAGTGTGGTCAATGTTTCGAAATCTTCGTGTATTTCGCTGGGTAGTCGAGGGACGTGCTAAGATAATCTTCCGTGTTCACATCTTCATACGAAAGCGGCGTGCGGTACATGGATGCTGCGAGAAACAATTAAGGAACATATGACACACAAATTTTGTAGCACTGCAAATATATCTTGTTAGCAGTATAATAGAAATTGCGTATATTATTTAATTATATGTATTAAATAAGTTTTATTAACGGCCTGTCTAGCTATTGTTGGAACGTCAAGTTTGTGTCGTAACGGAATTTTTCTGTTCTTTCAAATTTAATCTTCCATTTTGACTCTGTATGAAAACAGATTATGCTTTTGAAATAATATCAGCAAACTTTCCATCCTCGAACCACTTTTAACTAACACACTTCATTGGTCCTTACGGTGTACAGTTCTCCAATGAAACTTAGTTTTAACCGATTTGAGTGCAGCCACTTTTATACACCCCTGATTAATAGTAAAAGTACTATTCCCTTATCAACAGTTTTGAGGTATAGGAATACAATAGAAATACTTGTTTATGGACAGTCTCATGTACAGTCTTCAAAATATAAAGTACATAATTCAAGCAGCAGTTTAACAGAACAGTGCAATAAAGAAGTATTGTGGGATGTGGCGTGGTGTGGTGTGGTGTGGTGGGGGTACTGACGGTGCACGCAGTGGTGTCGGTCGGCGTGCAGGCGCAGCGGGCGCGGGCAGGCGCACACGTAGCCGCCCGCCACGTTCACGCACGCGCTCTCGCACGCGGCCACGCCCACCAGGCACTCGTTGATGTCTGCCGACCGATCGCGACATGCCATTCGTATCGTATCAACACAGTCTGTCTACATATAAAGTCTTATATTATCAATATTGGCATTTTAAAAATTAATATTTGCCTTCCAACTGTTTTACATCCCAGTGCTGGGCACGGATCTCATCCCAAATCTAAAACGACTCCGAGCGTACTTCATCACACTGTTCTAGTGCGAATTGGCGGAGATACGGACTAATTTTCATGTAAATGATACTTATAATACGCGGTGTACCTTACTTTGGGTGGTA
This sequence comes from Agara michaeli, assembly GCA_018245675.1. Classification (NCBI taxonomy): domain Eukaryota; kingdom Metazoa; phylum Arthropoda; class Insecta; order Lepidoptera; family Hesperiidae; genus Agara; species Agara michaeli. The sequence goes on along the minus strand of DWDX01003358.1, from coordinate 9,492 downwards.
TATGAGTATAACAGCTTGTTTTGTTGGTAATTGAATGTAACTGCTCACCCAGACAGCGTTGCCCGGCGCCCAGCGCGTGGTAGCCGCGCGCGCACGAGCAGCGGTACGCGCCCGCCGTGTTCTCGCACACCTGCGTCGAGTGGCAGTGGTTGGTCTCTATCACGCACTCGTCTATATCTGCGCAGGACGAATACAAGAATAAGAATAGAGTAATTTCTAGGGACACCCCCTCACACACGGCCATATGATCCCAAGAGATGAGATGAGCAGAAACTATACAAAATTCACTTCGTTGATTTTTTTTCGGAATAAAAAAAAGAAAAAAACAATGATTTATTGCCTATAAATCCTATGACAACATGAATTTATAAAATAAATGATATTGAACAACGGAATGAAGCAATTGGAAGTATCTCAGTTGTCGCTCTCATGGGAACCTGATCCCGTGTAGCGCTGGTCTTCAGACACCCGCATCTCCCTTAATTGTAGTATTGGTAGAATAGAATATTAAATCATTAAGTAAACAAATAATATAAATGTAGGGTAGTTTACCATCGCAAGAGTCGGCGGTGGCGTTGTGCCGGTGGCCGGGCTCGCACGGGCCCCGCGCGCTGCGGTCCAAGTTCTCCGTCACGTTCACCTCGTAATACACTTGTTGTATGGCGGTCACTTGAAAAGATCACTTAACGTCAATATTATCCCAGCAATAACATTTTGCTGTTCACTTTCATTAAAAAAATTTTAGAAATATCATAAATATGTATAGACATGATCAATTGATTCAGTCGTTTTAAAAAGAAAATGTTGCTAGTTTCTGCGTATTATTTCAAAGATGATTTTGATGCCTTTGCATTAAGGACACGATATTATAAATATGCATATATTTAATTGTTTTTAAATCGCTCTTAAAGTAATTATATTTTACCAGGAGCCATATTGAAATCGTCCGTGTTGGTCGAATGGCGGGATTCCACGACTTCAGGATACATTTCGAACGTAGCTTCCGGTGTGTAGGAGTTTTGCTGAAACTTTGACAAATTGAAAAAAAAAATCAAATCGTTTTTAACAGCAATATATTTTTACCTTTGAATGAAAATTACAAAATCGTAATTGTATACTTGCAAGCCTTGATTAACCCAAACTTAACAACATGCATACAATTATTGCAATAACTTTTATATCACGAGTATAAGCTAAATAATAATGCTCACCTATTCATACGTATTAACTGCACTAGTTCATAATATTCAGGAATAAATTTATTTAACTTACTCCCCCGATCTGTACATTCGAGTATTCGTTTTAGTCTTACAATTACAAATATATTATTTAATTTATTTATCGTTTGATCGTAAAATAAATACGTAAAGTACTTACAATATCTCTGTTCTCTCGACTGTTCAATAGCTCGTGTCCACCGGTTTCCGACCGGCTGTCGCATTTCGGCAGGCCTGGACATTTTCTTATCTGTACAACGATATTACATTATATGGCAACATTGTGAATATATTATGCACCTCACAGTAATAGTGGCATATTAATTCATAGTCTGATAAGCTGATAGCTGATAGAAGTTCAGTCTCTCATATCGGGAGGTCTCGGTGCAGATTATATATAAACTGTTTTACCATCTTTGACCTATGGGTTAATTACAAAATGTATATGGCACACCTGCAAGTTGTCGCCGAGGCAGCGGCCGCTTCCCCCTGCCCCCGCGCCGCTCCCCCCTGCCTCTGTGCCGCTCCTCTCGCCTCTCGCGCCGCCGCCCGCCGGCCCGCAGCGACGCGCGCGCGCCTGCGTCCCGACCCCGCACGTCGCGGAGCAGGCAGACCAGCGCGACCACGCCGACCAGCGCGGCGAGCTCTCTGCGTCCTGTCCACACAGTAATACATATAAACTGATATAATTACCTAATGTCGATTGATGTAGACATGTAGATAAAATTAATGTACAAATTACGAATAAAACGATATGTAACGATCATCACATCGATCATTTGGAAGTACACTCGAGACCACTCACCTCGCACGGTGGCATTTGACATCTCCTTTTATCGGTCTCAGACCCCACGCACGCGGATTCGTCTAATATTATCTTGTCGGATTTGGTAGATTTATCTAAAAATAAAAAGAAAATATTCTGTTCGGATCGCAAAATTTTATTCTTGCTCATATTTGTAGATAAATAATATGTTTCGATAAACCCGTCGTGAACTCGCAACGTTACCTATAGAATTGTTATTGTCGTCGATGTAGTGGCAGTGCCTCGCGCGGCGCTGCAGGCCCGGCCCGCACGTCACGTCGCAGTAGCCCCATCGGGACCACGCACTCCACTTGCCGGGCACTGGATCAATGGAAGTAAGCAATGAACGTAATCAAAAAAATACATATAAAATTGCTTCACTTATAATCATTTTTGAAAAAAATCTCATTTTATTATCTTATTATTATTATCTTATTCATTGGCATGTAGGGATGAGATTTTTTGTGTGTTACTTTTAATTTATTTACCTATCCTGTGCTACAGAAAGCAAATAAGCGTTTCATTCATTCATTCGTTCATTTATTCAAGGGTGATGTTACCATTCCGTCGTGCTCACCTTGCACGACGACGTCGTACCGGCGGTGCGCGGTGCCGGCCGCGTTCTCCGCCACGCAGATGTACTGGCCGGCGTCCCGCGCGCGCACCGCCCACATCGCCAGCACGCGGTCGCCCAACACTCGCTGCACGTGCGACGCGCTGGCGTCCAGCGGCTGAATGTCCTGTGGAAATCATACGTTCCATTCTCAGTTTAAATTTACGGATACGTTTGAATATTCAGAACGTGGATGCCAGAAGCGTGGTGGATGGGAGGAGGTTTTACTCCGTAAGTCACTTTGTATCCAACTCAGTGGAATCGGGCACGAAAGGGGCATGCCTTGTGGTATCCATGAGGATTTCCTCCTACCCAGGTGGAAAAAAAGTATTCAGAAAACGGCGAGCGTGGTAGACTATGCCCTAAAACCCCCATATGAGAGGAGACCCGATCCAGCAGTGGATTAATGAAAGGGTAGAAAAAAATCAGAAAATGTTTTCAATTCTGATCTAAGCAGGTTTAACCTTATAGTTCCCACGCTACGTAAAAGTTCGCGTGACGTACATATTTTAGAACATTACGGAGAAAGATTGTAGTTTCTTTGCATGGACTTAGCAAAATTTTCAATTACATCAACATTCTCATATCCTATAGCTGAGGTCAGATCAGCGGATAACAGATCTCTAAATAGACAATATCTAAAGTATTGTTACCCGTACCTTAAGCCAAGATATCTTCGGTAACGGATGTCCGTCGACATCACATTTCAGTACGATATTTCGCCGCAACGGCACCACGTGTCGTTCCACTCCGCTGTTGTCATCATTGCCGGCGATAGATGGCGCTTTTTGCACGGTCACTTCGAAGAGGACCTCTGTCGTGCCAACTTTGTTCGTCATGACGCAGGAGTACTTACCAGAATCGGATGCGTCTGTATTGTTTATAATCTGGATATCGGCAAATTAGGGTAGTTGTAAAATAAAATTTGAAACAATTAAGGAGGGGGGCGGGGGGGGTGCGAGGTCACTATAAAATAATAAAGCCTCGAAATGGGCAATAGATCAAATAAATTTGAGAACCTATAATTTAAAACATGCAGTGCATTTTTCTCCCGATTGCATTTGAAATGGACACAAGAAATAAAAATGTACCCTCAAAACTACCACAAGAATAAAATACGTAATTCGCTCCTACACGAGACATCCTCAGGATAAATTGTCTCCTCGAAAGATCACCAAAAAGTATAAGTAATCTCTGACACTACGAACTAATTTGATCCTAAGTAATAACTGTTAGTCTGGTGCATAACACCACTTGCCAAGTTCGGCAAATTGTTACAATTATCAAGAAGTCTTTTTCAAAACAGTGCGTACACAATTTTGAATTGAAATAGAAAAAACTTACCAAAGTATAATTATCATTCATCAATACCACCCTTGGAGTTTCATCACTGATTTCCTTATAGGGGTGCTTTATCCACATCACGTAAGGGAGGGGTCGGCCTTCCGCCGGACATGTCAGGTTGAGCGGAGTGTTGGCATGAGTCGTTACTTGTCTAACGCTGTCTTTGAATTGTGGCGGAGGTACTGAAAGATGAAAGGTAAATACTAAGTAAAAAAGAGAAAATCACCATTCTGTCTGTCAATATAAATAACAATTGAGAATATATTTGTCATACCATAAGTTCAATGCAAATGCGATTCTTAACTCCACGTCTTTAAACAAAAGAACTTACAAAATACTAAAATGAATCCAGAAGTAGTGTAGCACTGCAGGCTTACCACAAGTAAAACGTGAGAATATGTGTGGCGTTAAACCTATTTTTTACAGAGGTACATATAAATTGGTATAAAATTAAAAACCGTTGCTTTAAGACCATAACGGATACTACTTAACTCTTATTTCTCATAATATAATTAACAAAATTAATTATGAAAACTCACCCAAAACATCCACCAAATAGATGACACTAGTGTTTCCAATTTTATTTCTGGCAACACAAGTGTAATTCCCAGACTGTTCGTACACAGCTTTCCTAGCCACAACGGTTTCCCCATAATCTGTGGACACCATACTGTCATCGAAGAATCTTAGAGGTGAGTCTTCCTTGAACCAGTAGACCTCAGGCAAGGGGTTTCCAGATGGATGACAGTGTAAATAGAACGGTTGACCAGACATCACATCGATGTTCACCACGTTATCTGATGAATTGACGTTTTGAAATAACGCCTGAAAAATTCTAGGGGGTTCTGAAAAACAAAAATAAACATTTGTATTTATTTTCAGTTCAATTTGAAATACAGTGGGAGAGAATTTTGTACTACTTTTGAATGAATCTTAAAGCTATTGCAAAGTCACGAATAAATTCTTAGATTGGAATTCTAAAAAAGTCGATATTATATCGATGATGGTGTGCTATGGCCATTTTTTAATAATTGCAATAGTTTTTAATAATTGCAATTTAATAATTGCAATAATATTTTAGCAGAAATCGAGTTTTTAATTTGGACTTAGATTCGACGAAATAAGAGCCCCTACCTAATACTTCAATTCTGACTTTTCTCTCATCCATTCCACCTTCGTTGGACACGATGCAAGAGTACAATCCAGAATGTGTAGTATCAATATTTTCCAGTTTCAAATCGGCATATCTAATACCTTCTTCATTTTCACTAATAGCGTTCCCATGTTTCATCCATTGTATTGTTGGATTCGGATTACCATTCGCTTCACAAGCTATTCTAATATTCTTGCCCAGCTGAAAAGATTGAATTAAAAATCATACCGAACTCTTGACAAAATGTTACCTCGCCGTTCCTACAAATCTATTTTCTGGGATAAATATGCACTTACGATAATAAAGATCGATCCAATATATCTATTTTGTAATGATTAAAATTATAGAACAACGCGCTTCGGTAATTCTAAATTTTGTTGTTGCAAAAGGTGACGGAGACTTAAGGATTTGGAACGCATTGAGTGTGAGCGAGTTGTTTATTTTTTCAGAATATTTCCATGATTTTCACAAAAAAATCTCAGGCTTTGAAATAAAGTTATGATTATTGACGATAGTAATCCGGCTCAAAGGACCAAAATGTAGTAGTAGGCAATATGAATTATCTTTAAAAGATATGCGATATAATATAAAGCATACATAATCCGGATAATCAAGACTTAAATACTGAGTTAATTATTTAAAAAAACATACTGTAATCTCCAACCGCTCCTGCACCGTCTCCCCTTCTCCCGCTACAAACGCCACGATGTTCCTGACTGTCGCGGGCGACACGACACTGACTCGATACACTATGTAATCGCTGCCAGCTTTGTTGCGAGCGTCGCAGCGGTACAGCCCGGCGCTCTCGTCGGACACTCGTGTCGACACCAGCGAGGAGTTTATTTGTTGCCAGTGCTCGTTACTTTATAGGGAAATCATACGAGTAATATACTTATCATATACTTTTAACATATCTAACTTGTAATACTGTATTCCGACTGAACGGTGTTGCAAGAAGACAAAAAAGACATTCCGTTCAAAAATCACTTGTTATTGCTATACATATATTAACAATCACTACTAAGTTACTCACTTGAAAGTCCATTTAGCTTCGGGCGTCGGAGACCCTTTAGCGTTACATTCCAACGTGGCGCTACTGCCTTCTTTTAGTTGCACGTCCAAAAGATCGAAGTCAGAAATTGTAGGGGGCACTAAAACAAATAGTCATTCGTATATTATTATTTTGACCCACCGACTAACCGACCAATGTCATAAACGCAATAGACTACAAGTAAGGTTTTCAATACTTTTGTTTGAATAAAAGTAGCACTTACCCAAAACATCTAATACAAATTGTCTGAACACAGTGCCGTGTTCGTTTCTCGCGACACACTTATAAATTCCCGTTCGATGCAACTGAATGTTGAGCAACTTCAATACGTCCTTGTCTTCGCCGAGCATCAGCTTCGAGTTGAAGTACCATTTTATCTGCAACATTTTGTCTTACAAAAACCAGCGTCAAATACGTCTTTAAAATACATAGTCAATTAGTCGGTCTGTCAATAATTGTCAAATGGTATTAAAGTACCCCTTTAATATCATTTGACAATAATAAAAATTCCAAATATACAATCAACCAATCTCGTTGCAAGCCCTGCAGTTGGTACGTTAGTCATTCTTTATATTTCGGAGCAACTTGACTAACGCTCTTAACATGCCTTTAAATAATATCTTGTATTGTACTTTATCATAAATTTTAATTTAGATTGCCGATATTCACATAATTTTTATGACAGTAAAATAATGTTGAAACAAGAAATAATTGATCACAAATTTATTATATGCACTATTAAACTCACTATAGCTCCAGGTTTAGCATCCACCCTGCAATCGAAGTACCAATCTTCACCCTTGACCACTTCAACGTCTTCTGAAACGTTGTCCAAGAATGTGGGAGCCCATTGCACGGTTATAACAACGTTCGCATATGCGGACGCTACAGCGTTTGCGACAACGCACGCATATGTTGACGCATTATGTCGAGAAACATTAAGAAATGTCAGTGTACCGTTCGATATTAATGCTGCATCCTGCAATGAAACTTATAATGAGGTAAAGCATAATAATCTTTAAGTTTTATGTTTTAAGCTTTAATGTTACATAACCAGAAAAAGTTGCGGAATTAATACTATTACGTGCAAATATGATTATTTCTCTTAATTTCATATACAAATTATATCAATTCGTATACATTGTATGCGTGGTATACTTTTTACATTAAACAATAAAAAGGTATGAAGAACACAGAATAAATTACATGGAGTAATACATAATTTCCTGAATTTAGGCAAATTTTATTTATTGAAATATTTCATAGTTTCTTAGTACTTTATGTATAAAGAAAATTAACTATGAAGTTCAATAGCATTTTATTGGCGTAAAAAAGAAAAATTAAAAATACAATTCAGCGGAACAAGTTAGTCTATGAAAGAACATCGAACCTTATACCATTTGACTGTCCTGTCGATGACCGGGTGTATCGGGCACTGCACGACCGCGGCCGAGCCCTCCACTAAAGTCACGCTAGATTGAGCTTCTTCACTTTGCATTTGACTGAAGAAGGCTGGAAATGGCATTTTTCTTTTATTTACAAATATTACATATTCGATTAACCATTATTTAACGTGTGATAAAGCATTAATTTGATTCAATATGACTGTTACTTTCATTAAATCTACTTGTGTACCTCATGAACAATGACAAGCATTAAAAATAAATAGATTTTATCTCTGGTTCTGCAAGTTGCACCGAATCTAATAATCTGTACTGATTGGAGCTGTTTGAAGACCAGACAATGATACTTACGGTATATCTCAACCTTCACAGTCTTAGTGACATTCCCTACGATATTTTTGGCGACACATATATATTCTCCGCCGAGTTCCTCTGAAGGATTTTTTATCAATAACGTGCCATCGCTTTCGATTTTATAACGGGAATCTGTAAAAATACTTTCAACATTTAGTATTTGATATGAAATCATTTAGTAACAGACCGTAAAGACAAGTCACAAATTTAATCAAGATTTGCAAATCAAATGAATGAATTTCTCCAAATGTAACACAAACGTCCTGAAATATACCAATTTGAAATTAAAGCTGGCTATATAGCTACGCATATTTTCAAAAGCTCTCTAGGAACACTTCAAAAAGAAACTCAAAAGACCATTGTTTACCTGTGTCGAGGAAGTGGTCGTCCTTAGACCAAGCTATATATGGCTTGGGTGCTCCGGCAGCTCCGCAGGGAATGGACAGGGTAGTGTCCATATTAGTAGCCACGAATGGCCCCGAGAAGTCATCAGTCAAAAATGTAGGCGGTTCTGAAAATGATTCTGTTCATTGATAACTATTCTGGCCATATTTCTGCGTAATGGCAGTAATTTTTTTATGACGGCTTTTACTTGAATATCCATATTTAGGTTTGCATGCACTGTAGTCTGTAGTCAGCAAATTATCATGCAGATATTGGATTCTAAATCTTGATTTAAATTAAGTAAGTACGTTGATTTAAATTCAAATCAACCCTTATATCCTCCTATAGTTCATCAAATAAATCAGAACAGAAGTCAAAGATAATGGTTAAAGTCTATATTGCATGTGATGAACTTTCTTTAACCATTGCTTAAGGGCAATACTACCGCTTTTTACCTCGGATGCTTGCTATTTGGATATCATTGTCGGTTACTTGCTGACGACTTCTTCAGAGGCACCGTTGGAATCGAAAAGCAACGGACTAATTTGTGGCAATGCTTAGAAGTGGATGTATTATATGTGTAAACATTGTGAGGATCTAACTTACCGTGAACTCTCAGCTCAATGAATCTCCTATTCACACCAACCATATTCTCGGCCACGCAAGCGTACACCCCATTATGCTCTGCGCTGACATTATTTATGTACAGATTACCGATCGTATTGAATCTGTAACAGGATATTTTACTTACTTTACAGTACTGTAATTTACTGTAACAGTATGTTACGAAGTTACCAATTCGTACACAATAATATATTATACACCTACTCAAATATTTGTGTAGATATAATTTAATTTAAAAAGTACAGTGTTAACTACGGCTTCAAGCCATGTTCTATGTATACTGTAATTATTGTAATTTTCGGTCTTAATGTAATTTTCGAAAGTTAGGTGCCTCTTTTGAAATCACCCGCAATGACATTGAAAACAAACATTGCGAGGAAACCTGCACATCTTAAAGATAGAAAGCCATGGAAACGATTTAACCTAAATATTACAATTTAAATACATTGGATACTCGTTCAATAAACAATATTGATATACCTACTGTATACGTGATGAATTCTGTTTCAACAGTTCTCCCTGGAACTCCCACGCGATAGTTGGT
>DWDX01003357.1:0-13258 GCA_018245675.1 Agara michaeli | reverse complement strand
GTCCTGGGTTCAAATCCCGGGTTGGGTACTGTTGGATTTTTCTAATTTAGAATTTCTAGTAGTGACTCGGAGTCTGGGTGTGTGCCCGGTGCATGGCAATAGGCTCACCACCTATTCCATTGTGTGACTTAAACGTAACTGGTGAAATGTGGCGGTGTACTACACTCCTCTGCGTGTATCCCGTTAGGGGATTACAGGAGTGATGTTACGTTTGATAGTTAAGAACATTAACGACCCATTTGTTATTGGTTACATAATATTAACCTTTATCGCAAGTGCCTTTTGCGTTCACCCCTAATGGTTGTTGGCGATCAGAACGGAGCATAAGAGGCTTGAAAGGACATAAAGGTATAATACGCGGGGAAGCGTAGATGCGAGCTAAGATGGATCAAGCGTGCCTAGATTAATGGTGGTCGCTCACTTATCAACCCGGCACCGGACTAACACGGCCTAGCCTTATGCATTTGAGATATCTTTTATAAATTCCCATATTATATCCACCTACTTATCAGTTCCGTACCATCACCGGATGACCTTGCCCCGCCCGCGCAGCCCCTGTCAGCGGGAGCACCTTATGCCTGTTAACTAAACTTAACGCAATCCCAGTCCCTAACTCGAGTAGAGGGTGACTATTAAAACAATACGATATTCTGATAAAAGAATTTTTATTTCTAAAGAATATTTTTTACACTTCACCACAAATAATATGTAACGAACGGAAACTTGACAATATCAATATCCCTTTTAAATAAGGGCTCAAATTATTTAAAAAGGGATATAATGAGAAATATTTTAATCACTATGATATAGTATTACAGGCCGTAAGCGGGATAATGGAGAAGCTAGAATTTTGTTACACTAGGAAATATTCGAATCGATTATGACATCATCATCATCATCATCATCACATATAGCGACATTGTGACGCACCAGATTTAGCACAAAAAGCTATTACGTGTGCCGTTTCCCTTAAACGTTTACCTTAACTACACAATACGGAAATACCTCCTATATAATTGTTCTATACGTATCACGAACGATCAATTATAATTATATCATAATTACGAGTAAGTTATAATATTTACAATCAACGCTAATCAATTTACACTGGACCAAGGATATGTATTTACACGTAAAAATAATATTGCTATTTTTAATAATAATAATTATCGTTGACATTAACCGCTCCATAATACATTACAATTCGGTAATAACAGATATTATACATACATGATATTTAAAAAAAAACGTCTACCGTGCTATGCACAAACCTGTAGTCCTATGTACACTAGAGTATACATATTAACACCATAAGTGAAATTACAATAATGGATTACAATTCTAGCCTATTTACTTAAACACCAACTGTAATGTCTCTAACATCTACGAAATATCTCACAATACAATGAATTTTCAAGATTAAAATTTATAATTTGAGCAAACCAGCGGCTTACGAAATTACAAGCATGAAATCTCTACTCATAACTATTTTTACAACAATATAGATTACGGGAATACCGTATTTAATTTCAGATTCAGAGCTTTTTATGACCGTTTACTTTGGCACTACGATATAAGTTACGGCTTTATACAGAGAAGCTTTTTGAACGCTCTACGAAAGTCCATGTTGAATATTGTGTATATCAAGGGATTCAAGGCTGAGTTAATGTAGCCGAGCCAAGTGATGAAGTTAATGAACTTGTTCGATAAACAGCAACTGCTACAGAAAGGGATTACAAGGTACAATACAAAGAAAGGTAGCCAACATACTACGAATACCCCCATTATGATACCCAGCGTTCGAGCCGCCCGACGCTCTCTTGTCAATGAAATACGCTGCTTCTCTTCGATAAATTGATAGACGGTATTCTGTTGGTTCGGTTTGGGCCGTTTCTGCGGTTTTGTTTGTATTGTCTCCACGATTTCGATATTGTCATCGTCGTGTGTTTCCTTAGAATTACTCTCTGACGACGTGTGGCGATTGTCAATATTATCTACCATATCTGTTACGGAGTTTTCGTTGGACAGTATAGGTATGATGAGTTTGTTTTGCGATTTGTCATCTTTACTCCAATAGCGGCGCTTTGGTTTCTTTTTGGGAGTGGATTTCTTTTGTTTTTTCTTCTTTTCGTTGTCGGAAACAAGTCGAGTCACGCCTTGATGCTCGTTGTGGTTAGCTTCCGAACTCACCGAATCCTGATCCTGATTGTCGTCCTCTTTTATTGCAAATTTATTCTGTCCACTGGAAATTGTGCTAATTTTAGTGGCTCGAGCGCGATCTCGCAATCTTTTCTTCGTGGCTAGATATATTTCAAAGTATACTACCGTCATTATAACTAGTGGAATGTAAAAGGATCCTGAGGAGGAAAAAATCACGAAACCCGGCTGGGACGTCAAGCGGCAGGGCGTATCGGGTTCAAACACTTCGGGCCAGTCGTTCCAGCCTAACAACGGCGGTGAACTAATGATCAGAGAAAATACCCAAACAATTCCGATCATGAAGAGCACTCTTTCCAATGTTCGCTTCTGGGCGTAATTTATTGGGTCCGTTATGGCCCAATATCGGTCGAGAGCAATCGCGCAAAGATTAAGAATTGATGACGTACAACACATTATGTCGCACGTGAGCCACATTTTGCACAAATATATTCCAAACACCCATTGCCCGAGGATTGAATAGGCGACGTTAAGAGGTAGGACTAAAATGGCCACCGTGAGGTCCGCTACGGCTAGGGAGACTATAAAAAAGTTTTGCACAATCCTCAGAGGCTTGTAGGTAAACACGCTGAGTATCACCAAAATGTTCCCGACAATGGTCGAGATGATAATGAGAGTGAGCACTATAGCCGTACAAATAGCTTCCCATTCTGGCACGGCGAGCGTTATCCCGAAGCTACTTGGATATTTAGGGTCATCTGCAACGGCGCAAACGTCTTTATCATCGTCGATTACGTAGGACTCAGTGTAATTGAGTGAGGTAAAATTGTTGGGGACGTGTGTGTATGTTTGGCCCATTTTCAAGACAGCGCGTTGACAGCTAGCTACATTTCACGTACCTCTGTACGCATTATCTGACCTCATTTTAATATATTTAGCGAGTAAACGGCAACACTTCTTCATACGATTCGCAAAATCAACATCTTTCTCGTGTAGCTTTTTATGTGACATTTTCCTGTAACAAAAATAAATAACCCTTTTAAGTATACTGAACAAATGTACGTGATTTTCTGCTCAAAAGAATTTGTTCTCGACAGTCAAGTCAAAATTACCCGATGCCCGAAGTTTTTTCACTCGAGACCCATTTGTACAGCTGGTTCATTTTGAAGGGTGGTTGGATCTGGAACAAATAGGAAAATCCATTAGTCCAATATGTGGAACCTAGAAATGTGTTTAAACGGTATTAGAAATTTGTGATTTGCCAAAAAATGTAATATGATTTCGAATTTCGATATTATCAGAAAGTCGATCTCGCTTCTATATTTTCTGCAAAAAATATTTATTTACTACGATGGTCATCCTGAAGGCATTATTCGAGCGATTTTCCTAGAAGCGTTAATAAAATACAAAGGAATATGTGGAGTTGACAGGAAAGGCTCGTGAGACGTGGCGTACATCGCGAGCTGGTCATTTGTGAACCTTGCACAAATGGGGATTTCATTAAAGTGTATAGAAAAGGAATAAATACGAAAAACTTATTTCACACGAGGCGAGCGGGCATTTAAGGGTCGGATATGAATGAATGGATAGATTTTTTTTGTAACCATGGATATTTATTTCCGTCGAAATTGCGTGTTGGACATAAAAGAAAAAAGTTTCTTTATATTTTTGTATAGACATCGCAGAATAGACTACAATCCCATAATTCAGATTTAAGCTACCATTAATTTGAATTTACAGTTTTTTTCTTAATAAATTTTTGTACGTACAAAAGGTTTCATATCAATTACATGACATTACAAACAATTCTAAGCCGAAAAGGTTTTATCACGATATTTTTCTTTAGCACTAAAGCAACCTCCATCAAACCGTAACGGTTGAGAATGTTCCAGACTTCCCGTAGTTACTGAAAAGACTTATAGCCAGCTATACCAAGTGGCACGTGGTGTAATATCGCTTGAGAATTTAAAACTATTTCTATTTTATTTCAGTAGCTAACAAAAATAAATGCGCATCTATTAAAAGTAGTTCTGACCTGACCCGTATGTTTGGTCACTAATAAAAATAGAATTGACCGAAGACCTTTTTACGAAATTATCCGGTTATGAGGGAGCTCAAGACTTTTGAAACCCTACCAAATAGATTAGATACCGAATGTCACGAATTTGGAATGAATGTAGAAGGAGACCATAAGGATAGAAACATTTGACACGGCGCTATCTGTCTACGACATTAGGATCATAGCGTGATGTTGTTATAGAAGTTGCTGGTGTCAACACTCAATCTATGTTTACATCTATGACACACGGTTCTGTATATACCCTTCTCTTTCTCTCGTCTTTTGTTTACAGTCCGCAGCTCCAACAATTAACAGTAGTTAATAAGCGAGTGTAGTAAGCCGAAATTTCGCTAACAATTTAGACGTAAAACGCGGTGAAGTCACAAAGTCTACTCGAACAGCGAACTTTGTTGGGAGATTGCAGACTGCTAATGAATTATGGACGACTTTACTTCAAGTGTCTAAACTAAGCGCTGCGTCTCCGTTAGTTTGATTTAATACTGACTTATTTAAAATAGATTCATTTTTTTCGTATTTCCAACAACAGTACGTAATGATAATCATTGCCTTCCTCTGGAGAAGATTAGCTAGAAGTACTGATATCTCAGAGGTTTCTATTTCACCCTCTCACTCCAGAGGTCTGTATTTTCTAGACCGGGTAATCTGCCTTTATAAAGTTATGTGTGTTTAATAAATTAAATATCACTATCGTGGGGAAATTTGCTTTAGAATACTCCATTATTCTATAAGAGTGTGATGCTTCGATGTGGATTTCACTAGCGTGGTGGAGATCATTGAACCTTTTCATTAAGTAAAGAAACTACAATAGTATCCAATAGTGGATGAAACTACGTAAAATATCTCTTACGTAGTACGTAATTTAAATTTGGGGAAAGATAATTTAGAGACTTTAGAATTTATTAGTATTGACTTACCACGGCTTAAAAGTTCCGTGCGTGGTTAACGTAAATACGTTTGAAATTTTTCAAATGAAAAATTCAAATCGCTGACACGAAACAAAATTACTAATGTCATTAAACATAACTGATATTGAACATTGCTTATGTTACATTCTGTACTAAACATTTATGCATAGGATTTTGATATAACTTGGACGCTTTCTTAACGCTCCATACGACACCAGCAATACTGTAGGCTAAATTATATTATATTAAAATCTTTTAAAAATGTTACGAATGAATTTTAATCAACGCCCCGTGAAGCGAGCGGGGACAGACAAGAAAATATAAAGCTACATACATGTACGAAACAAAACCTTATTTTAATCAAAAAGTTAATAGGTGAAGTCGGAGATCGTTTCTGAGCGCATAATACAACATTAGAACATGCAGAAGACATTGTCAAATCTTAATTCAGCAATTCAATAATACACTACTATGTATAAGCTCATACTTAAAAAGTACCTTCATTTCGAAGTCTCAGACAGACACTTTATTTGTATCTAGACGTAACATAGTCTACAACTTAGGAAATTCTCGTAACGTAAAAATTCACGTTCAATGACAAGAGTTGGGTCTTTAGCGTATTTTCGACGTAAATAAAAGCACCTTTTATACTAAAAATCGTGATTTATGTGGTTGAAGAAAACAAGAGTTGAACGCTTTCAGTGAAAGCTTTTTACATTTGTCGGTTCCATAGTTTCAATACAACTATAAAGTGAGCCACCTTACTGAAGTGAATATCTATTACTTACGTTCTTTAAAAACAGTGAAATGGTTAAAGTCGGTTCTATTTACGAATCGTGATCAAAGTAATACAATAATTTACTGTACGTAGAAAAAGTCTGACGCTTTTTTCAATCTCAGTAACCTACAATACAATTAAGATTGATTGAATGAAAACTGAGCTTCAATTGACTTAAGGCACCCGTGCTTTAAATTTGCGTTGTGATCGTGGTGAAAAAATGAAGTTTTTAAAAATATAAACATGTTCTATTTATTTACAATCAATCAATCTTACTGTTACGACGAACCAATCGAAGTTGGTAACACTTTGTTATCGCATGTCTGTATATTAAGATTTATTCTGAGATCCCTGTTTCGTTTTTTCTCTCGTTGAAGGTAGGGACTCGCGGTTTTATATGGATTTACAGTCCATTGTTATGGTTTTAGCAGAATAAACACATTTTGGGGTGTAATAGATCGATGAAACATGTAAATGTGTCCCGGTGAATAGAATAGATGGACCGGCATTTATATAGCAGGTAGTTCTAGCGCTGAATAGTAATCCAGGTAAATATTTCTTGTTGGCAACATAATGCTGTTCTGCCTTTTAGGTTTTCTTTGTTCGGTAAATATATTGTTCGTGTTTCTGTGTAAAGATGTGGTTAAAGAGGTTTGAGGATCTTAAAAGTAAATATAACTATAGTTTTTTAAACAACCCTTAGAAAATACTCGGTATATCTTACTTATAAGGTAAAGAAAAACATCTTACAAATGCCTAATTGACTTTGATGCTAAGTTTTCATATTGAAAAAAATGGTTTGCAATGAGCTCGAGGATTTATCTTTTTCTATTTCTCGGGTTTTATGGTTATTTTAATTGAAGCAATATAAGCAAAAGAGACTTTCGAAATTAACGACATGAAATAACTCCCTGATTCATATTAAACTTGTAGTCGTAGATATTTTAGAAATCTTTGTTGTGTTTGCTGTTCGGGTAGTCACTGCCACAAACATTCCTAAGTAAGGTTGAAGTTACGCGGCCGGTCGTAGAGTTACCGCCAAATGCGTATACAATTGCGCCGACCTCAAGCCAGGTGGGACAAGGGCGGGCAGATAATGATGATGACATTATGATTGCAGCATCTTTTTTCATCCAGCCGTCTTACTGTTATACCATTGGTCACAAATATCCAGTCATAACGAGAAGATTTTGAGGCTTTAATCTACCATGGTGGTAAAATGTGAGTTAGTAGGAAGGAGTTAGCCATTTATAGGAAATTAGGAAGTACTTTAAGGTTCAAAGGTTTCGTCACGTTTCTCTTCGCCGTTTTTGCGAGTTACATTTAATTTTGTGTTATTATTATTATTATAAATGACATTGGAGAATTGAATTTGTAAATTGTTGTTAAGTTGATTGTAGCTAGTAATGTCCAACTCACGACACCGTGCATGGGAAAACTTTCATTCTAATAACAAATAAACGTTGTAAAATCAGTTACCTGTGTTCCCTATCTGCTCTGTCCAATTCTTCAGACCTCAGAGAAATCTCACACTTACCTTTAAATTAATAATTTGTCGACAACTTGACCATCTGATATTAAATGAAGAAGAATCTTTATCCGGTAACCAAACGGTAGGTGAACCACATCATATGCAATACCTACATGCTTTTATTTGCAGCTTTTAAAACAATTTTGAAACAACGACTGAGGTGTAATAACAGAACATCCCTTTCTGATAGAAAACGAAATTCACAAAACGGCTGAAACTTTGTTAACGCAACAAATGAATTTGCGTAGAATTCAGCGAATCGAAGTTGCACGTCGGAAGTAAGTTCCATAATCTCTGAATGTTTCGAAATTGTTCAACTCGCTCCAACTCGGGAACTCTCGGGGAGTTTGGGTAAAGTAGAACAATTTAAATGTCTTCATAGTTACAGATGAAGCGCGGGCTTGTTATAACCATCTGTTGTCAATTGATTTGTCGTATTTTGTCTTCCTCCCCTGGTACCTAATTATAAATGAACATGCGATAAAGATTACAATAAATCAAAGAGTATGCTGTAGATAAGAAAAATTTGGCACAGAAAGACCATTGCGAAAAAAATCGTTCTAAATTTTAATTACGCTGTTAACATCCAGCTAAATAAGTTTTTCAAAAAGAAATTTAAGTTTTGAGTATATGTATATTAAAGGATTGTGTAAAAAATATCTTGAACTAAATTTTGGTTCAATAAATTTATTTAAATTACTTTCAATTAAAAATCATTTAGATTTATTTTATTTATAATTTGTTGAAGCACTATAATGAGAAAGAAAATTAAAAGGACCATTAGGACCCGTTGTAATGTTGAAATTGGAGAATGTAATTTGAAAATTATGTTGTAGATTTGTGCCAAACAGAGCAGAACCTCGGCACAAATTCTGTTGCCCAGATATTTTGATATTGTCTAAGTTGTTCCGCACTTTCAAACTTCGTTAGTTATGTTTTGATAAAGTACTCGCCGTAAATGCAATCTGTTGTTGTCTAGAATTGTTGTGTTTGTTCAACAGACATTAATTGTTGAAATACGAGTATCTTCAGTTAATATTAGTTCATTACGATGTTTCTTGAACTCATCAACAAACCTGACTTCTAACAAACAATTTATCTCGTAAACTGAAAAGCGTTTTACGCTCATTACTGGCCACGAGTCTAGAATAGCTACTTTGAAGTAATACTTGAATAATAGAATAGAATAGTAATAATAGACATAACAACAATAGATGTACTAAGATTGAGAGAGACAGAGAGAAAAAATAAAATAAAAAAAAGGAGAGAATAGCTCGAATGGCAACAAAAAACTTAATAGCTCTTCACCAGATTTGAAGAATAACCTATCTCATTAAACATTCAGGTCGTTGTTTGGAAAATGTTCTCTTCACGAGTCGGAATCACAATGCGAAATGTTAGTTCTTTCAAATGGAGCCTCATCGTTTTAGTACATTTCAAAGTTGTTCTGACACGTTTGCTAATAAGAATTTATTTAAATTATGAAATTTACACAAATCTCATATTACTAGTTACTCAAGAATATTCAAGGTGTATCAACCCGCCAAGTTTGCGAATTGTTTTATCTAACCGCGTACTTGTTATTGCAAAATGTCTTGATAAACAGTAATTAGTATATTCATGAAAACGTCTAGTAGATGAAAATTTAATACAGACTGGTTTAATCAAAAGTTTCGACTACATCGGGGATCATATTAATATTTACATATAACGTATTAAATTGTAAATTTCTCTATTTTTCATTTCGTATCCAACGTTATTGATGGAGGGCCTATATAAACATCAATTTCGGTCAAATTATGTGTGCCGATACGATTATCTTGAGTTAAATGGAAATGAATATAAGGCTTCTTATAAGATGACAAATCGTTAACGTCTCGAAGTTTTATAACAAATAGCGGGAACTTATATCTAAGAATGGCATAAACTCGAGCTGTACGTTAGAACAAACTCCGGTGTCTAGGTGTCTCTGTATTGTTCGAGTTGTCCGATCCGCTGAGTTTGTGCGCAATTTTAGATGAAGTACGTGCGTATTATTGCAATCTGTTGCCAACTGATATATTTTACTGGCCTCGCGGTCTAGTGGTTAGAGACCCTGACTGCAACACCAGAGGTCGTGAGTTCGATTCCCACCCAGGACAAACATTTGTGTGATGAGCAGATTTGTTTGTTCTGTGTCTGGATGTAGTAAAAATATCTATATAAGGACTATATCGTATGTATATATGTACGTTTATCAGCTGTCCGGTTACCATAACGCCTGTGTTATATTGCCTAATTGGAATCAGATAGCCGCGTGTAAAATTGTGCCCAGATATTATTATTATTTATATTCTCTTTACTGTATTCATATAGAAAATCCTGTTAAAACCATTGACTTCTTTTCACTCGATTCACTAAACATTTAAAACTGTTGACTTGTTTTCATCGGAATAAATAATATCGTTCAACAAATCCTAAACATATTTCATCTCGATAGACAATTCAGTGGAGGCACCGCTTATCGTGTTAGAATAACGAAGACGCAGTCTAAAGTCTTGCTACTTTCCATAGTTCTCGGGAACCGTGGAATTGGCATTGCCAATTGCGACTTTCATCATTGACTGAACACTCAATATTGATTCAAGTATGCTCCGAATCAGGGTTTTCGTGAATTTATCTTAGTATTTGTCTCTACAGTAGTCTGCGGTTACCAGATTGCAAGGAATCGTAGTATGAGAATATGATAGAAAGAAAAAAAGAAATACGGGTGTGAAGTGTTAAGTAGATAACATTTTCGCCTAGTAGTCTACCGCTTTTGATAGGTTATATCGCAAAGGTTTATTTCCAAACGTAACATAAACGTAACTGGTGAAATTTGGGGGTGTACTACACTCCTCTGCCTACCTCTTAGGGGATTACAGGCGTGATGTTACATTTATTCCAACGGCAAACCTCATTTTTGCCTCGTATACTCATTTCTACATTTCTAACTAAAGATAACAAAGTCAGTACAAACTATAATCCCCTTTTTTTACTTTTATAAAGGTCGTAGAGAGATGTTAGATAGACTCTAACCTTCGCCAAGAATTGAGCTATCAAATGCAAAAAGATTTCATTAAATCCGACCGGTAGTTTCAGAGATAAGCGCGTACGAACAAAAAAACGAACTGTTCAGTTTTAATATATACATATTTGTATAGATTTATCCAAACGTGTAACTTCGTTATTAAGGTGTATGTAATTAAAATCCTATGTAATTAAAAATTTAATCATATTATTACTATAGTTTCCATTTTCTGATGTCTGTTTGTCGAAACCAATTAGCGCTAATACCGTTTCAAGTAGTTCGGGAAACTCGTGAGGCTAATTGTTTTACGGGTTATGAAGACAGTTTATCCACATATTGGCGCAAGTTGCCACAATATAGCGGCTGCATCCCAGCTAGCAGTAATTTTTATGAGCCTGTTCAGTGTATAGTAATCCCTACTGTGATATTATAAATGTGAATGTAAGTTTGTTTGTTACGCTTTCACGCGAAATCTACTTGACCGATCATCATGAAACTTTGTAGACATATTCTTGGAGGTATTAGAAGTATCATAAGATCCTTTTTAAGAAAAAAAATATTAGCTTTTGTCCGCGACTTCGTCCGCGTGGAATAGTGACTTTGGGCAGCATCTTAATTTCCTAGGATACTTTTATTGCAAAAGGCACTATTTCACGCGGACGAAGTCGCGGGCGAAAGCTAGTGTAATATAATGTAATAATTGGGACAATTTCCACATCCGGCTGCCTGATTGCAAATTGTGCAAATATGTGCCTGTGTTATGGAAACCAAACAGCTGATAAACAAACATATATATACGTACGATATAATACCTACATAGATATTTTTATTACACCCAGACAGAACAAACAAATGTGCTCATCACACAAATGTTTGTCCTATATGGGAATCGAATCCACGACCTCCGCCTTTGCAATCAGGGTCTCTGACTTATCGACCACGAGGCTTGTCGTCATAGTGTTATACAAAAGCAGATATGTGTATCATATTTTTACTGCTGGTAATACCTTATGTTTTGTTAGGTCAGCAACCGGTATTTTCATGTGCTTGTTTTGTATCAATTCGTTGGTCGAGACTTCTGTGAAGAATAGAGCCTTGAGTATTCAAACCCATTGATACTGTCGTTATTGAACCTGACTGGTTTTTGTAAAATACAATATCTTTAGAGTGTAGTTTGATGTTCGATGTTTTTTTCCAATAATATTTACTAATAGTTCAAATGTAAGACATGTTTGTGAGAGTGTAGATAGTTTGATGTTAGATTTTTTTTCCAATAATATTTACTAATAGTTCAAGTGTAACACATGTTTTAAACCAAAAGTTGCATTTTTAAACAAATTACATCCTTACTATTAATCGCTCTATAATACAGGCTGATTTTCTCTACCAGATATCAAAATGCTATGCGGAGTGAGGCAGAATATAACATAGTTCAAATTTCTGTTCGTTATATGAACAAGGAGTGCAAGAAAAGATTGCGGATATATAAATTTAAATAGCAGAGACAGTCCAAAGTTTGTGACATCGCTCTTGCAATTAGTGGAACAAGTTGAGCTAAAGTTGTGGGTGTTACGTAACTAACGCGTCATTGGACGTTTCCAAACGAAGAGAGACATGTGCCGATGTAATGAAGCTCGCTGTTGAGTGTTAGTTGAACTTCCTTTTGTGCTAAGTTTAGTTGTTTTCTGTGGAAATCGGGAATGAATCTAAGAATCATTATTGATGAGGATTACGTTTAATTGTTTTGCTTTTCATTGCTGATATTCGTTTTTATCTCCTATTTGTTTCATTGGCCTCAAAACTGCTCAAAGGTTGACTGGAGGGAACGCTTTTAGCATTAAGTCCGCCTTTTTGTCACTTATCACTACACAGTATAAAACGAAGCCGCTTTCACTGTCCCTATTTCGCTATATATGCTTAAATCTTTAAAACTACGCAACGGATTTTGATGCGGTTTTTTTAATGGATAGAGTGATTCAAGAGGAAGGTTTATATACCTTATATGTATAATATATGCGCGAGACGAAGTCGCGGGCAAAAGCAAGTATTGTATAAGTTTCAATTAAAGTATAAATAAATAAATAAATTTACCCCGCACCAAGTTGTGTTGTAGCTATAGTTGATTGTATCAGGCGTTGCCATTCGAAAATAAGATATCATATTAATCTTTGTTATTTTCTCGCTGGAAATTGTAAATCAATGTTTCCGTTCTGCTCTCGCTTCCCTTTCTGAAACATCCTCAGTTTCTAAACTGCTCATTAATCTGCATATTTCACTGTGCAGATTAATGAGTATCTAATTCTTCAGGTTACTTTATACTTGTGCGGAAGTAGTATCCAATGTTTAAATTGGATGTTCAGAGTTAGTATTTCAGAGATACAGATATTAAAAATATTCCTTATAACTTAATCTATCAGTGCGGCACCATACGAAATCAAAGCATCGTAACCCGTCCACCCGGAAAACTGCACCAAGGATAAGCTCAGAACTATTTTCGGAGCAGTTCGTGTACGAAAGCTTATATTTTAACTAGTGCTAAACTAACTGCAAAGCAGTGAGTTAGCGTTCTGATTAGCAATTAGTAGTGATTCGCTAGCTAACCATCAGACTTGAGATCAGAACCGCGGCTTCGCGATGGAATCGTTATTCATAAATGAATTAAAATAAACAATTTAAATAAGATTGACTGCCTCGTTGGTCGGGCGGTTGCTAGCGCGACTGCCGATCGGGAGGTCCTGGGTTCAAATCCCGGGTTGGG
>DWDX01003356.1:0-13260 GCA_018245675.1 Agara michaeli | reverse complement strand
CTTTTCTGCATATTACTTTTACAAAATAATGTCGATGTTTCACATCTGCCAGGCGTCCCGTGACGGCTCATTTTTTTATTGTTAGCAATAGTTTAAGAACAAATGCATTTATTGGCGATATTGTCTGTAATCAAACCTCGCTGAGCTAGAAGAGATCGTAAAAAGAAGGTTTTAATAAGTTGTAACCAAATTATCCGCACACAAAAAATGTAATAATATTATGGATTGGAAAATTTGAATAAACTTCAGTCCAACCCGGACTTGGACAGCCGCGTGTTCTTTTAGCTTCATCCTGGTTAACAAAGTTACACTTACACTACTAGGTAGCTAACTAACCCTTCAAGGGATCTATTGACCTACAAATGAAATTTCGTCGTCCCATACATGTACAAATCACAAACAGATTTCGTTAGCGATCCCCATAAAAAATTCCATAAAAGAGTTTTTATATCGGGATAACATCCGGCAGAACATTTTCCGCATTAAATTCGGTGAGCTCTCAAATTAGATAGCGCTATAAATTTGATTCGTAAGCCGTAAATGCCAAAACTTTTCAGTGCCTCGGACCTGTCTGTTTTAATCCAAATATAAAATACACTGGCTGAATTCTGGGTAGTGAGGAACTTAAAAGAAGGGCGTTACCCTGACGTCAATTCCAAAATTAAACCGTTCGGAACACGTATGTAGCTACACTTAAAAATAGCGTCCTCTTCCGTTGTCCTGGAATGTCCTGAGATTTTCATTTACTGTCGACAAGTTGTGTTTAATTTTAGTTAATTCCTTACGTCATGCCGAAAGTATTTACTTTTATGAGTACATGTAAACTCCGAGCTAGAAGAACCTACCGCTTCCACGACAGTGGGATGCACTTGCATTTATATAAAAGCGTGAGTCGCAATAGCTTCTGATGTGGGTGAGGCTCGTAAAATATTTTCACGAGTTTTGTCCTGGCTTAAAATATACGATGTTTGAGGCTTTAACAGCGGTTTAAAAACAATCAACATACATTTACTGATCTGTGGTCAATACATTTTTACACTGGACCCCTCTTGATTTTCAGTTAATTCAAACGCAGATGTCTATGGAAATCAGTGACTCTTATATCATGTAGTGATAATCCCATCACATATAACTGTACATATCTCATACTGTTCACATTAGTTGAAAAATCACACGTTGATTTTAATTACGATTGCTAATGCAACCTTGTTTTTAATACAAATTTAATGGATCCATCACACGGAGACCACCAACGTTACGTTAATATGTCTTACTTCAAATGCTCAATAGAAATGCATTAAAAAGACATCACAATGTCCAGACAAACGCCAGACAAACAATTCCAGGGGCTGATGCCAACTTTCAATGATGAGAACTCTGTGAAAATACAGTTCGGATTATTAATTCTGTGGGTACAACTAACATCGATGATAAAACTTGTGAAATAGGTCACGTTTCTCCAGACAATTTCATTCTTCTTTTCGATAAATCCAAGTTGGATGATGTCGAAGTTCTAACGTAAATTTAAAATTCAGATGTAAAAACATTAATTTATGTATTATAACTTCTTTTTTTAGTCGATAGATCTACGAAAACATTCAGCAAAGACGGCATCTAAAGTAGGTATTGTCTTTCCTTTGAAAGATCCAATTTGGATTAGGTCGAAGTTCTAAAGTAAATTTCATGTATAGAAGGCATTGTTTACGTATAATAATTCATTTTTTTAGTTGAACATCTTAAGAAAGTGTCGAGTAACGATTGCAAGCAAGTTGCCTCGTGACAGCTATTTCTTTTACACTTTCTTTAAAAACCTAACAGGGAAGAACAAATAACAAAAATTGAGATAATGTATTGGATAGAATGAATAATAAATTACAAGTTTATTGATAAGCAGAATTCCAAATGTTCACGCGAATATTTTAAGCGACCTGTTTTTCACTAGGGACCTAATAACAATGGTTTCAGGACCTCTTATTGTGTTCTATAACAAGAATAAGAGATTCTTTCAAAAGCTCTTGACGATGTTAAAACCGTACCGCCTCATGGTAGCGGAAGTAAATGGAATGGAATGACCTACACTTGTTTTAAGCGTTGTAAGGAGATATCAATAAATAAGTAAGAAAGTGATAATTCCACCGTATGTAGATGAAGAAATATAAGAAACTGTAGATGAAGTTAAAGAATCAAAATTTCATGTTATTCGTAACAAATCGACTAATTACCGAAACTTCCGCCACTTACGGCAGTTTGGCACCGACGCAACGGAAGTACAAATGACGCACATATTCAGCCCATGTGCCATTATAAATAGAACCGTGTATTGGAAATAGTACTTGTAATTATTTTTGTTGCGGTGTTTAACTAAAAATTTCCTTACGATCCGAAAATATTTGTAGTCGGCAATTGTGTTTATCTCATCGATGTAGCGCTCCGTCTCGTGTGTTTCGATGTTGCCAGTTTGTCATTTGCATCTGGCACATAATAAGCAATTGAAAATTTTTCGTCTACATACTTCCGTTGTGTATAGAACGCGGTAGCAGTCATAGAAATAAATAAAACCAAAATCACAGGCAATAATTTAAATGTCAAAGGTACAAGAATTGAATGAATAGACAAGGTTTGATTTTTTGACATGGCATTTTTCGAAAAGAAAAAAAATTGCTAAAATATACAAAAAACAAAAAAGAAACGTTAAAAAGTAACTAAAATAAAATGCCGTTAATAATATCACGTACAGATAGGTAGGTACTGAAATAAAAATAGAGTGCAAAGATTAATCATCAATACATATAAAAAAATGTGACAGTTATTACAAAAATGTAGGTGCTTTGGATGTGCGGAAAGTTTTACAAAAATATTTATTTTTTATTACAAAACACGAAGTACTTATAATGTATAAAAATACTGATCTAGTCAACTGTCATTAACATGTAACCAAAAAATACCAAAACCTATCATTAGACCCCTTGCATTGCAATAATACGAAGCGTCTTATAAAATAATGAAAAATCACTGCTTAAACCAATGATTACAAAAATAAGAAATATGTTAATTTATATATGTTTTTGTTCTGGTGGAATCTCTTGTACAGAACTCGCTCGCGGAAACAAAGCCTTATACCTATTTCTTATATATAACATTCTGTGAAAATATATAATGCATGCCAAACTTTCCGTGTGGTCTGTTATGATTTCTAGTAACACAAACTCAGGAGAAATCGCTGAACCACCGAGAAGTCTTTTATCACAGATTGTTAAAATTCTGACAGCTATGTTAACAACTTGGCAGAGCAAAGAATTCTTAAGCCCACGGCGCCGTGCAATTCCGGGCGAATTGCCGGATTTCCACAAAAACCGTCAGAATCATTGTTTATATTGGAACGCTCTTGTGTAAATCTAGAGCCACCGACAAACCGATGACGTTGAAAGACAAAATATTTATGAACATTGATATTATTCAGATACATTTTAGATTCCCTCAAAGACCGAGACAATTTTTTGATCGTTGTATTAAATCGACTGTCGACGTTATTTGTTATCGACGTAGAAATATACAAGGAATTCATTGGTTTAGTCACCAGTCCAGTCCGTACAGACGAAACCTACGCTTTCCATCGATAGATACGGCTATTTAGAGACCGACCTTGTATTATTTCGACCCTCGACGAAGCAGACGGAGGCTAAAATATAATTCGCGTCGATTTAAAAGCGTACAAATAAAATAGTCATGGATGGGTGGCGTGTGCCGTATACACCTGTAATGTATCGCTTGGATGAAAGCCAGTATGATAACAACTAAACATTCTCTAAATTTATCTATGAGATGATTTTAAACGAAATTGAAATGTCTTTTCGATGTAATATTTATAAAAAGCGCTATGAAGATAGTAACAGATAGCTAAACTATTGGAATTGAAACGTAAAAAAAAAATGTAACATCACGCCTGTAATCCCCTAAGGGGTAGGCAGAGGAGTGTAGTACACCCCCACAATTCACCAGTTACAAGTATGCATTTAAATATCAATATATGTACTTAATTAGTTATCTGGCCACTAGATGCGCGAAGATAATACATATCATCTACATATTAACGGTGTGAGAGAGGGCCGTACCTCGCACTGCTTCTTGGCGCCCCACACGACGCCCGGCGCGCCGCCGAAGCGCTCGTGCTGGAGCTCGGGGGAAGCGTCCAAGTCGTCACCGCCGTCCAACAAGCATGTCGCCCATCTGCAATTGATCGTGCACTTACGTTTTTCCTATTAAATGATTAAGGATGTATGTATTGTATGTTTCTCTTAAAAATAAGCTTGCGTTTATATCATACCCTAAGGCTTGCTAGCTAATTTGACCATATAATTATTATTAATCTACTTTACCGAGGCGTAGTATCTTCTTATATGTACTTAAATTAAAAATATATTGAAATATATAAACGAGAAAACACAAGGGTCGGAACGGTGAACGAATCGGTGGAAGTACTTACTGCAAATCGGCTGCGACTCTGGCGCTGCAGTGCGACCACGTGGCCTCGCCCGTGGTGCCGCGCGATGGCGACATGATATAGCCGTCGCGCGCGCACGTGTTGCCTGTGCCGTCGTGGTGCATGCCCAAGCTGGAATGAATTACGGTGTACACCACAATAAATATAGGCCATTCATTATACAAAAAATAAAAAAAACAACAGTATATACAATAGGCGTTCTCATCGCTTAAAGCAATCGCTGCCATATAACCTCTGGGCGATGGACAAATAATAAAATAGCTTTATATATTTGATAATACAGGGAGAGACTTACTTGTGGCCGATTTCGTGGGCAAGGATGTAGACGGAGGTGAAGCCAGCGGAAGGATAAGGCCGCCCGAACGCGTCTCTGGCCCCGAACTCCGACACGACGCACGCGTGCGCGGGGAGACACACGCCGCCCACCGGCGCGAGGCCCATCGTGACGCCGTTACGTCGCCCGCCTTCTTCAGCGTAGAAATCCATTCTGAAGTTCAAACAGACTTTGGAGAAATAATGCAAAAGTGTATAAAATTCTCAGGTGCTTTAACAACCTAATAAATCATGGCAGGTTCTCGGGACATGTTCCAAAATGTCGCTTGTACAATTATTGGA
Organism: Agara michaeli; assembly: GCA_018245675.1. Classification (NCBI taxonomy): domain Eukaryota; kingdom Metazoa; phylum Arthropoda; class Insecta; order Lepidoptera; family Hesperiidae; genus Agara; species Agara michaeli. Next base: position 8,144 of record DWDX01003356.1, on the reverse strand, counting down.
TAAAATGCCTTACACCTGATACTGGCTGGACTCTTGAATTCATACACGTTCGGTACTTCGTTTAAAAGAAAAACGGAATGTTTTGTCTCTCGATGATTCGTAATTAAGAAGACTTGTAATCAACTGCGACTTTGTGATAACAAAAGTAGATTAAATGTACCCCGACAATAACAACGCCATGTCCCAGTGCTGCGGGTCGTCGTCGTTCTCGACGTTCAGCGCGCGCTGGTAGGCGCAGAAGGCGTCTAGCAGGCGACCACGCTCGGCGTGTGCGGGCAGCGCGGCCGGCTGCGAGCGCAGCAGCGTCAGCCGCACCAGAGACAGCTGGATGCGCGTGCCCAGCGACGCGTGCTGGTACAGCGCCTGCACCTGCAACCCCCTTTACTATATACGCTACTGACATATGATAATAATTAAAATCCATTTAACATGAATCTTTTTGACTTCATATAACGACTTCAAAGAAAAATTCCGCATTAACACGTTTAAAACACAGAGTCACCAGTTTAAATTCAATAATTAATGTTATGTTAATACACTGAGAGTTAACAAATTTCAGCTCCTAAAAGGTTTGTTCAACAGATAAACTTACGCCATTAATATAAGCCAGTAGCATATCGCGCAATTCGGCTTCATTGTAATTCAGGTATGGATGAAATATTTTGTAAGCGGCCTCGTCCAGGAACAAGGCGATTTCAATAGTATAGGAGGATGGTTTGGGTTTTTGCGGGTATATTCTGGGCCGTCGGGCCGTGAAGCGTAAGGGCCTGGCGTCGTCGTCAGTGGGGGGCGGCGGCGGCGCACGGCGGATCACGTGCGCGGTGCGGCCGTGCCGTACGGCTCTGTTGTCGGCCCGCGCCGCTCCGAGCGACAGAGGACGCACTTCGTACGTGGAGTTGTCTGTTACTATGATCCCGTGCTGCAAGTAGGCAAATTTTGGTTATTTTAATTCGAACTTCAAATATGATGCGAAGATTATCTTTTATACTTCATTATAGTAAACTCATTTTTGGGTCTGTCATACCAGTGACTGATCTTTGCAAGCGGAGAAGGCAGCGACGGCCCCCGGGGCGCTGTGCAGATAGTGGCAGGAGGCATCGACTGCAGACAGCGCGCCATCCTGCCCCTGCTCCGACCACACTCGAAACTGCGGCGCAATAAGCCGCCGGTTCGGGACCAGCTGCAAGTCGAAGCTCCTGGAATTCCAAAAAATGTTCCCTTGAAATCACACATATAAAAAGTGATTTCGAATACAAAATACAGCAATCTATATTATTATTAGACTTTGCACAATTACATTTCAAGTAATTATATAGTATTGATATAATCGTTACCGTCCGAAAGCATCAAAACTGTAGGCGAGAGGCACGTCGTCGGGCGGAGCGCCGGCGGCGGCCTGCGCCTCGCGCGGCAACAGCGCGGGCAGGAACACCAGCTGCTCGTCGCCGCCCGCGCCGGCCCCGCCGCCACCACCGCGCCCGCTCGACCACCAGCCGTGCAAAGGTAGGATTTGCTGCAAATCCTAACAAATTTTCATTATCAATACATTCTGATACATGAACTTCCAATATTTCGCTTATATGTGTATGTATATTTGAATATAACACATCACTACCATGCCATATATATAACATATCTATCCTGTAATAATTACCTACGATAACTTTACTAAATCGGCTACGGCTAAAACGTAGATTTTAGTTAGACAATTAAGATTTATACAACAAATTTAAGAAGATCATAGTAAGTTAGTTGTATTCGCCTACATTATACATTTATATGTTATACCTCATTACTATATTATAGTAGTTATGTATATATCTACATCAATAAAATTGAGGAAACTTCGCAATATCTTTAGTAGATCAAAGATAACGTTACGTAATGTCTACACATGGTGCGCTCCGGAACTACATAAACCAATTAGGCCCTAGGCCAAGTCTCTTTCACATTCTCGCACGCATTTCTTTTTTGATTACACTTCTTCATGATCAATTCCAAAACATAAGAATATTGTTGCTCGTCAATGAATGCTCATAAAATTCTGTCGCAAATTAACTAAACAATACAATGTAAGTACGCAAAGAGCTTTATTCGTTTAAAAAAACGTTTATTCGTGGAGGTGTAATAAGGCGAAAGCATTAAATTTATAGACAAATCGCGTTCGAGAGATCTGGCTCGATTTCAATTAAGAATCTAATTTAAAGTTAATGTCATCCTTATCGCACGTATAATAACCGTCGATCGGATAACTTTCCGCGGATTACTGAGAAACTAAAAGCGTTTGGTGTCTGTAACAATACAATCAATTTGGGTATCAGGGGCGCAGCGAAATGAACTCAAAGAGGCGATGATTAATACTATATAACGAGGTCGACACGAGGTGACAAGCCTCGGGCCGCCTCGTGGGCGCATTAGTTGTGTCAAGCATAATTAAAACCAAAACGGGCTCCGAGCAATGTGACTGCGAGCAGCTTAGTACATTACTTCCAACGAAAATAGAGAAACATACGTTTATATCGAACTAGCTTTTGCCCGCGACTTCGTCTCGCCCCTGCCGCAAAAAATGTAATTATTTACGACATCACATTGGAAACCTCAGAAATAACAGTATTTCTCTGCTATATAATGGATGTTATTATACATATAAACCTTTCTCTCGAATCACTCTATCCATTTAAAAAAAAACCCATCAAAATCCGTTGCGTAGTTTTAAAGATCTAAGCATACAAGGGACATAGGGACGGACAGCGGAAAACGACTTTGTTTTATACTACGTAGTGATTATCGGATTTGGAATTATCTGAGAGAGGTATCTAGTTAGTTTTGTTTACGAGACTAATTATATAATTTGAAGATAATCTGGCGATTGAACAAATTTTAACATTTGACTACCTTTTGCATTTCCACAGCGGATGACATTGGAACATTGTGTATTTTACATTACACTTGTTGTATCAAGATGAGTAATATACTCAATTTTACGCAAATATTAGATAAGTTTTTCCCTACGTTTAATTATCTCCTTACACACGTTTGGTAAGGTAATATTAGAATACTTTTAGATGCAATGATTTTCATTTGAGGGCTTAGGTCTGTTAGGGTATATTCCTAATTTTTATTACATTTTATGTTACGTTACATTTGTAATATTTACTTTGCATAGTTTATGTCAATATAATTGTGCACAATGTACTGAAAATTTAATGTTTTTTTTTTCAAACTCGTTGCTTTAAAAGGCGTGGTAGATGGAATTAAAACTGCTTCCTTTGAATGTTTATAATTGATACGAGTATATTCGTTTGCCCCGCGCATTGCCGCAAGACTTCATGGAACTCGTCATTTGGATGATCCAGTGTGCGTCGAATATAAAATTGTTTTGCCTACCAAACAATTCCCGCAATACATATTTTAATTACCGACCAGACTAATTTAAACTTGTCAACTGACCAAATTGAACAATGCAAACAACCACGTCTCTATATTTTGCCTCGTTAATTTGAGCCTTCTCTGAATTAGAGCGTGTCTACTGACGATTGTTATATCTTTTTGTAAAATCAAACTACTGTACAAATATATTTTATTACTTTTATATGCAATGAATCTTAGCAAATATATTATTTTTCAATCAATACTCATATTATTTTTCAATAAATATAAATCTGAAATATTGGCGAACGGCATCTATACCGACTATAAAAAGTTCGTAATGTTTCAAAATAATAACAAATGTAAAAATAGGTATAATAGGCTTAAAGTTTGGAATATAAATTATTTTCTAGTAGGTACCTGAGTACCTACAATATAAAAATATAAAATAATCAATAGGTAGTCTATTTTATGTATAATCTTTAATTAAAATCCTACAGCCATCGCATTTGAATTATAGAATCGTAACGGAAATGTAAAGATAACTGAAAGAGTACCTACTTTTTGTATTCATTTTAAAATTATGATTGATGATTTCTTAGAAGCCCGAGAACTAATGTTGTTTTTGTTATCGTCCGCCAAATGATAGTTACCGACGACACTAATTCACATGTTACATTCTGACTAGTGACACGGACCAATAGAGGTGAGTGAAACCGAAACAAGAATCACCACGTGAGTCAGTCCGGTACAGATTCGGCGTTAGCGGGCGTAAGTGAAGTAAAGGGGAAAGTAAAACTATTTGTTTTTCCATTACTACGACGCTAGACAATAGCGTTCCGTTGAATTACCAAGACACAAGAAGCGCGAAGTTAAACTAGAGTTAAAAGTCATTAATTTTGGAATTCAATTGTCCGCGTTACGTTTCTGCGTTCCGGATGATGAAAGTTATTCGCATCGATCTAAATTACGTGAAGTCTGGCATCACGTCGCCGTGTCGCCCGCTGGACAGACAATGAGCGAGGTGCTGTGAATCATCGAGAGACGATTGAAAAACGGCAAGTACCTACGTGCCGTTTACGCTTGTGTAACTCACTACGTGATCCAGTGCGCAAAAGACATAAAGCATCTTTCCGTTATGTAACATAATTGCCAAAATAAAATTATATACCACGCTGCTCAAAAACATAGGGTTACTTTGGTGAAAGTTAAGTAAAACATCTTTTAATAAAGATTACGTCTGTCGCGTTTCGGTATGCAGCGAAAACTATCGTAAAGAAAGTGTTAAAATTATCACCGTAGGTACAGCAATGCCGAATTTTGAACAGCCAACTATTTATTTACTTAACTTCGGTGGGTTGCGACTTAAATATTACCGATTCCCGTTGTTTCAAAACAGCGTTGAAAAAAGAGGTGCTAAATAACTCCTTCGTTTTTCATATCCTTTCTTTAAACTTGTCCTTCTGTGTTTGTAAGTTAGGTATTTGTCATTTTCGTAACCGTTATACAATGACACATGAAAAACGGTAGTAGGCACTCAAAAACTAACTACTGTAAATATTACGTAAAACATACATTTTGTTATTCTATATTTGTATATCTTTTGTACATTTTGTGAAATTTAATCACGATATTCTAAAACTCCTAGTAATAATACATGCTCGTTATTATGCTATGCCATTTAAATATATTTCATAATTTTTAAGAGAATCTCACTTGCTTATACGTCTATATTTTATAAGCTTTCACGTTCTGTAATGTTTTTCGTTAATTAATTATATCTTTATATATTGATGATAATATCGTTTTACAGTTATGAATTTATTATTTTTTTAATTCAAATAAAACTATTTACCTAACGGTAAGTACAATATTCAAAATAAACAGTCAATCAAAAGGCTATTCATGATTACTAAAACGAACATTGCTAGTTGTTGTATTCAGGTATAATAAACTCCTAATTATATTATTAATCTACATTTCCCACTAAATTCATTAAAGTGCATACCCGATCACGAAATAAGTTTTGATTGAATCAGTCCGGTTTATGTGATTTGAAAACTGCGTGTCTGGTAAAACGTGTTTATCTTAAAGCGCTGCAATAGCTGTGTGTTGTTCAAATGGTTTTATAGAGCATTAATATATCGGGTGGAGGCATTAACATGCGTCGGGCCGGGTAGACGGAACAGCAGCCAACGGCGTGAGGGGGAAAATCAATACTTCCTGGCACCGTCGCCACTGCGCTGAACCCACACTCGCACGAACAATTTACGTGCTACATCTAGCCAACAAAACTGCACTATATCAAAATACTAGGTATCTTGCTATTTTTATTTTTTTGGTGCAATAAAACGTAATAATAATAAGTACCATACATACAAATTAAGACACATAAATAATTACCGCTATTATTTAATTTATTATTAGATTTATAAAATCCTTCGGTTTGCAAGAGATCGAAGAAAAACTTTACATACAGGAGCATTTGTGTATTAGATATGTATTAATATCGATATTTATACCTTTCACACATTGGCTCTGTACAGTGGCACAGTGGCTGTCTGTTGATTATAACTCATAAGAAAATATTAGTCAATGCAAAAATAATAGTTACCTACACAAGGAGAAAATTTATAGCAAACACTTTACAATTGAAGCTTCGTGATCATAAAAGGGCCATAAGAAAAGAGAACAAGGAAAAAGTGATAAATAGACAGGATAACTACAGGAGATGATTAGGAAACCGGCACTTGGATATCTTAAAGAACACGTGGCAAGAAAAAAACGGTACGATTTTATTTAGTTTTATATAGTAAAGTTTGTCATAACCTCAAAATCTCAAAAAAAAATATTTGTAAGTATGTAAAATCACCTAGATATAGATAGCGTTATGTTGTGAATAAAAAGACTGTGAAATGCAGAGAGTGGAGTTGGGAACGACTATTGAACCTATTACTGGTACTGTCCCCGAGATAGCTGAAGTAACAGCGGTAGGAAACAATACGTATGGTATATTACAAAACAGAATAACGATAACGTGTAATAACTAAATATCAGTATGTAATGATTTTTTCTACCCTATTTTTGTTTCACTGCTGGACAACAGTCTATTATATTGAAAAAAGTACTATGTATTTTCTATAGGTATACTTTCTTATGTATATAATACATTTGAGACTATTTATATTCAACTAATTATAATAATATAATGCATTTATTTTACACTAAGGTGTCAAACACTTAGACGTCTATAAGTTTTACGCACATCTACGACAAGATATCATTTGTGGGTAGTGTCATTTTAAAATTTTATTAAATAACCCAATAAAAAGATCGGCACAATTAAGAAAATTACTTATATATAAAGCTCTTACATATATATTTAGGTATATACCTTCAGGAGACTAAACTAAATATACAATAGCGCTTACGCAAGTCGGGTTCAACTGCCCGCCCGCCCAACAGATGAAATTTACTCACGGGAAAATGCGCGGGCGTACCGGCTCGTAGCGCGAAAAGCAAAGCTACAACCACTGTTTCTACTCTGAGCGCCATTGATCCCTGCTTACATTTCACTGCACCGTCTCTGTTATAATTGGTTTCCGTACTCCCAAAACCACAGTTTATAAACGCAACAGCGACATGCAGGTGCTTTGAATATCGGAGATGCGTACGATGCACCATGCACTAAAAGCGGGCGAACTCGACTGTAATCGCGATTAGAGCGCGTACACTTATGCCGCGCCGGCTACCGAATAACCATTGCGTGCCCCCAGTACACCTTTCGCACCTCCGAGAGAAAGTCGAAGGAAAGTGCAGATTTTGGCTGTCAAGACACCGCCCACACGCGTCCCCGTAGGAGTATTGTCGCGAGTCATCCATCATCGAAACCCGTCGCCGGCCGCTGGCTGCCGTTAATCAAAACAAATGAACAATATCGCCTTGCGGTTCCAGCCGACCGCACGCTCGAGTACTAGCTGTTCGGTTAGCAGGAGTAATGACTAAGGCACGAACATGCCTACTCGTTCCAATTCGGCTTTACCACACAGACCTGTATGAAGTTCAAGTATGTTTACAATAATTTGCATTGAGTTCATTTTTCTATTCTAAGTGTGGTATACTTTTTTCGTTCTCCTCTAAGGTGAATGTACCACTTCGACGTTACGTTATCGAACGACCGATAAGTTTAAGTAACATGTTGTTTGAGCAGTTAAAGCCCGCATTGGAGACGATTGTTTTTTGTCTTCTACTGTTTTATGAAAATGTATATGTAATTACTTTATTTGAATGCCCACTTGGTCTAGTGATTAGAGACCCTGACTGCCAAACCAACGGTCGTAGGTTCGATTCTCATCCCGGTCCAACATTCGTGTGATCAGCACATTTGTTTGTTCTGATAGTGGTGTGTAGAATTGCCCCCTTTTACTATTATTATTATCAATAATAATTACGAATATCTTTTAAATTTCAGGGTTTTTTCCAACAGATATCCATATGATGAACACCGACATGAATTTAATATTTTTTATAGTATATTATATACTATGTACATAGCTATATCTAAATAGCTAGCAAGAATTATAGGTAAGCAGTTAGAGAAAATGAAATTCGTTCAACAATGACTACATCTAAATTAAATACATTTTTATTAAAGTGGTAATACCTAAATGCGAATGTAAAATATTTTAATATTCCCTAGTACCTGCATATATACAAGCAACAATATCTCCGAGGACTATGAAACGCGTCGTAAGTCACGGTTTATTGCGCTAACC
>DWDX01003355.1:0-13261 GCA_018245675.1 Agara michaeli | reverse complement strand
CAGATACGGTTCTAACTAGTGGATTATATATGTGTGTACTATTCATGACCAAAATTACAAATTGTATAGTATCATCTGTTATTTGATAGCTACTAATATTTCAATAAATGTATGAAACTGAACAGACTAACTATTGAAATCGATTCCTATAGAATCGGTAACGTTAAAAGGGTAGAAGAATAAGGGCCGCCAAAATGAACCACATATAATGGCAATGGCCAGGGCCCATCATGAAGGGATATTACAGGAATTTGCCATTTAATATTATTCGATTTTCAAATTTAATCAATCTCTAGTCTAGTGCCGAGTTCGTATAATACGAATGTATTATGCATTCAATAGAATGTAAACGTACTAAAGATTTCCACGCTTCCACGCAAGCCGGCCAATGTCAAAGACAAACGCACACATATACCCGTAACTATAAGATTATACGCCTTGTGTTTTCATTATGTTTGAATCAATAGCGGGGAATAATCGCCTGTACGCGATAGTGTAAACTCCATTATGTACTTTACGCGAGATCCGAACGTGACTGACGATTAAAATCGATGATTACATTGCGTTATTGTGTTCTGTGATGAGTTATTACCAAATATTGCGTTAAATTAATGAATTTCAATGCTTAATGTCGTCAATAAAGTGTAAAGCTGTCTACGTCGTTTACGATGTAACATTAATAATAAAGTTGTGATACGCTCAGGCAAAAAACGTAGTCTATGTGGGCCTTTTGAAAATTAGATGATGTCACACCTCAATGTATGTACATATATGTATGTATAGTATATGCGTAGATAACGCATAGTCGTATAGAATAATAGTTTTTTTTTATTTCAATTTATTTGCTTTGTGACGAGAATTTAAATAATTGTTTTATTCCTCATTGGCAAAATGTACATATTTATACCTACCTAATTTTCCCGTAACGGACTTGTGACTATGTTTAATACAATATTCTGTTTGTATAGGTATTCAAACAGAATATCCGCCCCTTTGATGGCGCTTATTGATAACTAGATTTTTGCCTCAGCGGCTGAGCGTGAATTAGTCACAGTAATAAGATAATCCGTCGGTGTGCTTCTGATGTGAGTAACTCTTAACAATATGTAGGTACTCGGCGTTTCTTAAGGCTGACCGAGTCATGACTTACTTTACAGCATGCTGTAATACTTAGCGCCCTTAGTCCTCAGAACTAAAGAGGAGTATTGGTGTATAGTATCTTTCATCTTTAACATACGATTTTATTTATTTTTGTAGATTGGAAATTTAAAACGACAGCGTTAAATACGGTTAACATAGCATGGAATGTATCTCTTAGCGATGGTTAACTGAATTTTGTCTATAATTCTAATATACTTAATTTATGTGAAAGTCAATCAATTTTAAATAATGACTACTCATTCTGTTATAACCAGATCAAAAATGAGATTATCCACATCTCAAATAAATAATTATAATACTACTAGTAGGTCTATTATCTTGTCCTAATTCGGTTTTTTTAAATATTATATTTAGCCCAGCAGGCAGGCAGACGGGCCACCCGATGGTAAGTGGTCACCGTCGCCTATGGACACTTGCAACATTCGAAGAGTCGCCAACGCGCTGCCTGCATTCGAGAAGAGCTCTTTTTACGCCTGTCTTATAATTTCGATATAAACATTATTATGTAATTCTGGGTTTTGGATAATATAGTTAATGTACGTTGCGATATATGATATTCATTTAGCTAGTTTATATGCGTTTGTTTAGCAAAGATAGTGCTTCGGTTTTCGCCGTCCACACATCAAACATTACTGGCGTGTCCATGTAGCCCGACCTTAAGTCATAAACACGACCCGCTTTACGACTGTGTACACTTCGTAGAAAAGAGAATTCACCATTAACACCGAAACTGCCCAAGGAGCTATAAGTTGCGATATAATTGTTTATTGCTTTGCAGTGCGGAATCATGAGACTTTACATCATAAATGTATTTTAAATATTCCTAGTTTTTATGATGACCTTTTAAAAATTTATTTACCTGATATACGACAAGGATTTCGACGGTGAACCTTTCTTTAAGTAGGTGTTGCTAAAGTGGATATTATAAATTGTGAAACGTGATTATACGCAGTTGTTCTACATATAATACCACTGGGACTTAAGTTAAAATATGTATATCTATTTAAACATTTTTCGCTAGATCAAACGTATCGGTTATAAAAAAACGGTTATGTTTATAAAATAAAAAAAATATCTATTAAAACGTTTTTAAAGCAGTTTGTACAAGAAGGTAATATAGATGTTGCGTAAACTTTCTAAAGGGAACTTTCACAAACATATGCAATATTATGGTTAAGAAAAAGTATCGCATAAGATATCGTAACCCTCACTCACCGTATCAGCGTTGGATAAAATGTTTTACGGTCCATGTTAATACCAGGTGAACGTTTTTGTACGGCGCTTTAAATGAGAATAGCTAGCGAGGAGTGGAGTACTCTTGCCTTATCTGGCTCGTTAGTCCTGCGGGAAGCTCTTTACGATACCGACTCCCGAGCTTACGGCCATCGAAACGTCTTGCCTTTAAAATGTTTATATTACACAGCACCGGTAGAATATTATCATATTACACGATTTCGTGCACATCGAAAAGGTATCAAGAAGTAGGTACGTTTAGTCTTAAAAACTAGGTATTTTATGAAAATCGTTCTCGGCATGAGTTTAAAATTTTTCTGATATTGGACAGAGAGCACTAGAATGTTCGAAATTGGCCGAAATTTAAATTGTCCGTCTTAAAATATATCTCTTATGAAATCCACTTCAATTAGAAACACCTATATAGAAAGAAACTTTATTTCCAAAATTATCCTTTCAACTCCTTAGTATTGTTCCCTCAATATTTACATTTGAATTTGCATTAGCACTTCGAACTGACGAGACAATTACTTGCATTTATTAGTCCACTTTGTGCGACGGTGCTCTCGTCAAGTGTCAATGTTTCTATGCCAATCGGTCACGGGTAGAGCTGGCCAAAGTATTCGTGCCTGCACATAATCCAAGCGATAACTGCCAATAGATTCGGGGTCAATGTTCTAGGGTCACTGAGCCGAGTGAAGGTAAATGTCTTCTCTCTCATATGATATTTTGGAGATGACGCGTCGCAAATTCGTGATTAGCCTGTTACCATTGCATCCTGTATATACTTTGTCTCGCTCGTCGAGATTTATTATTTTGCCGCAATAATAAGCAGTGAATACGATGAGTGACATCATTAACGTCTTTCGGTTAGAAAAATAATGGTTCTTTTCGTTATTTCTTTTACATTTTTGAAGTACATATATATTTAACATTTATTTCATGTATTTATTAATGTAATAACCTAAAACCTAGGCGATACAAAGGGCAGACCTAATTCTCAGCCGTATAGACTTACAGTGGGCGTATTGTGATGGGGGGAAAAATCCAAGTTCACCGTGCTGCTTGAGATAAATGCTAAACAGAAACTTCTACGTTTGCGTTTTAGTTTTATAATAAATTCTAAAACTACACGCTACAGTTGCCAGTCTTTTTATTTCATTGCTAGGTCCAGACATTTTTCGCAATTAAAGGACTCCCGTGACATTCCACCATGCTTCTCTACTGCGGACATGAAAAAACTATAAACGTCTCAAGTAAAATCTATTACCTAATATGTAACGTCTTTATTTCAATAGACGCTTGATATTGGTCATTTTATACTTGCATATGAAATGGAAAAAAGGAGGGAGTATTTTTAAACTCATTACGCTACGCATGTGTCGGAAGATAATTACAAGTCATTTGTGCCTGTCTATGGGGTATGCGGAGAAGATAGAGACAGTTGAGACTATTACTTCTGCCAAGATAATTACCCCTGATATAGACACATGTAACCGTTATGTGTTTTACACATCTAATAAATTTGAAATTGCCATAGGAATATCCTATCAGAATATGTATTTCGTTACAACTGATGTGAAAGTAAATTAGTCGTTACAAATTTCACTACAATTTATAAGGCTGTTAATACAATCGTTAATTTAACAATTTATCTACATTTGTAACATAATGATTACACTTTATTCATCGTACTTTGGTGCTTATTAAAAGGCTTTTAATTTAATTTAATTTTCAAATAAAAATTACATTTGAAACTGACGATAGCCACAGATTAAAAATACCTATTCTCTATTGGTAAACCGTTACTCTTTTTCATCACTTTTACATTTAATGCGCACTTTTTACAGAGAAATAAATGTTGAATGGAAATACTAACGGTGCCGACATCTCCATTGTTTGAAGTTTCGAATATTAAAAGTAATATGCAAATATTTCTTGTTTCAGGTAAGCATCTAAAGTGGGTCAAAAGTCTAGGACACCGCGAGCACGAATAAAAATGTCGGCGTTTACTTTTAAACTAATCTCATTTTCGCTACTCTGTACAAAGTTGTTGCGTACACGATGTTACCGCCCTCGAGGGGCTTTTCCGCATCTACATTTTACTGAGTAAGCACTTAAAAAGAGATTTGAAACGATGATCACGTATCTGATGGGTACATCTGAGAGGTACAAGGGGACTTACGGCGTTGAGGAAGTGGATTGGGCAGACGTCGACCAGCCTCATTTGAAATATGAATAGCTACGTTACCTAATTCCTCAGGCCATTTTCCGAATGGAAAAATTCACTCAGCCGACAGCCACGAACGATTACTCCTCCTTATAAGTGACACGCGAATGGAAGGGTCGGCGGCCTCCGGCTCGCGCCACATAAATAATCGAAAGCTTAAGAATTTCCTCGGGTTTGGAAATTGCGAAATATCCGAGAAACGCGTTATCAAATTGTTTACAAAATGCGGGTCGCTTTCCCTTTTTTGTACTACGTTTTGTTATCTATCTTAGATTGTAGAGTCCTTTTTAATGCATGTAACTCATATTTATGAAAAAGTGACTTGCAATTTGACCATGTATAGTAGGTATACATATAGTAACGAAAATCAAGTAATAAAACTTCGAATGGCCGTTTCTGTGGACTAGAAGCGATTTACAAACTATTAAATGGCATAGTCCACAAATATCAAAATCAAACACCAATACGTATTAGCGAGTTCTCCGTAAAAAAGGCGCGTTGCGGTGATATATGTGTGTATGTACCTATGTCTGTATAATATCTTCGAGGCATAAATCGTAAACTAGTGGGCGCTAACGTCGAACTTTCGTGATATCCGCGTTAAAAACTTTGGTAGTTTCGTTACGTACAAGGCGTGGCGGGATTTCTTCATATCTTTACAGCGTCAAAAATATATATATTATCTATTAATAGAAGAAAAATGTATGCCGGATACCCCGATGCTTACATAAACCACCCATCGAAATTAATTAGGAGAAGTATAATTAAACAAAAGTCTTATCAGGGAATTGCAAGATGACCTTTTAAAAGTGTCTGGTAACTCTTCATTATGAGTTCTCATAAATTGTGCGTAATATAAATAATTAAAAACTACAAAACTTTGTTAAGTACTCACGTTATTTCGTAATGCGCACGTGTAAAATATATGAACTTCTGAAATATGTTGAGGTATACAAAACGAACGGTTCTTTAAGCGGGGCGGCATCGCTCTGGCGACTTCTCGGCTGTTGCCAATGTGTATAGGCGACGGTGGTGGTGGTGCGTCTACCTGTTTACGTGTCAATGCATAAAAAATAACTACATCGCAATCTCTGTTCGATCTGATCGTAAGACAATTAGTTTCAGGTCAATGTAAACACCATATGTCACGTGATAAATCCCGTTTTCCTATAACGAACGCCCAAGTTCATTCGTTAAGCCCGTAAATGATGATGCGAAAGTCGTGATAACCGCACCCGAGCATGTGACCGACGCAACCATTCAAAGGATCCAACATAGCGTTCCGAGAAATCCCGATCTCGTTACGATGGTTCTCATATTCGACACCCCGAGGCCCAAAACTTATCACGGCCGATAGGACTCGCCTCCGTGCAATGAATTAATTTGCCTCCCGCTATTATGTTAGCACGATCGCAATAAAGATATCAATGTAATCACCGTGTTTCGTGAATCCGTTAATTTTCCGTTGGTTTATATGGTTTCACGGTAATTTGTCAAATTTTGCGATCTTTATACCCGACGCGTTGCGGTTTTCAATAGGCCGCCCACACACACACACACAGCCGTGATCTGTTGGACAGTGGATACTGCTGTCATAATTTATGGCGGTCCAACTTACAACAAAGAGGTCGTGTGTTTCGTTGGAGATACGCCCAGGGTTGGCTATTACAGTGACGTATTACTGCTTCGAACGTGTTCGAAGTGGCATATATAGCCAGATGTGCCGGGAGGGGACACGGAAAGTCGTGTATAGATAAATCCGTTTGTAGTTGATAGTATAAAGCGTGCTTCCTATTAAAGTAATTGATACTACTTACAACTGTACACGTAATTTAGTACATTGTCATAGTTTGTCAATTAAATTAAGTTTAAATTAAATTCACTAACTACAATTATAATATTGATAAAACTACCCCCCATTATATAAATATTAATACAAATACATAATAAAAAGTTAACAGAATTTAAATTATTAAATTCTTACCTTGAGTTTTATATTCATTTACAATTTCAGTAATTTCTAAATTAGAAAGTTTATGGACCCATTAAAACATACATAACGAATTAACCTTTGGTTATCAAGCTTATAAGTTTTTACAATTCAATGTGAATGTTTCTTCATCTTCGCATCGTTACTATTGGTATAATTGCGGCGATTCCGACTAAGCGTAGCCTGTAATGACACTAGTTATTTTGAAACGGCCCAATATATCAACTTAAACGAAACAATAAGCGGCAAGTATACAGCATTTATTTACAAAGTGCTCTCATTTTGCGCTCGAGATGCTCTCCTTATCATCAGATTAACGATGAAAACAACAAATTAAGTCGTAAATAAAGCGCTCAGTTCTAATACTGCGTCTGTTTATTATATACCTAATTATAATAAAATTGTTTAAGTTTCCAAGACATAAGACGTGCATTTAGTTTAACTAACTTTTGGTAGGTTTATTTAGGACTTAACTACATACTACTAGGACATTTACTACTACAGCTCATTAACAGGAAAATGTTCATAATAGTGAAATAATTTCGATTCTCTAAATGTAGTTCGTTTTCATTTCTTATGTAATCTCGTGTAATATGTACATTAAAAATAAACCGTTATACATAACGTAAATATCCGCGTTCCCGAGATTTGACGAAGTAAATCCGACGAATTAATCTCGAAACAGAATATTTCTGTCAGCAAATTTAACCTTCGCTGCTTATCGGGAAACATCGGTTATTGATCAAGAGCCTACATTAAACGTTCCCCACAATGACATTTATGGATGCTTAGTATTTCCAATGTCCTCGTAAATGTTGCTTGGCCTATTTTTGGAAATGTTGTAATGTTTTGCCAACGAAATCGTAATGTTTGAAAGTCAAAATAAAATTATTATTTACTGTTTTGGAAACCGGCTTAGATTTTATCAATTAATTTTGAAGGACTAAATTTTTCAGTAAATGGTAAAACTGACATTATACCTTTTTCTCACCTGTCATGTGCATATTTGTATAGTTATCATTGATCGCCCTCCTGCACCGCTCTAGCTAGGAAGACCGGGGAAATAAGAACCTATTGAAATACGAGAAAAAGATTTACCATTTACCAGTATGGCTTTAGCCATTTAGTCCAACGATAAGTGCACATACCTTTGTACAAATCAATATATTTCATATAAAAGACAGTCGCTTTGTTTGTTGCGCCACTCATTGCAATTGGATACCACGTCGTCCGATATGTCGACCGTCCAGATGCCGCGAGTGACGGACCTCTGGTCCACTTTTTGCAACTATGTATTTCCAGGTCGTGCATTGCTAGTGGGGCACTGATGTATCGTATGGTATTTCATCAATGCCGGCTATTAATTATTTTTGTGCTAGCATATCCGTCTAGAAAAATATTCTATTTTAAAACACTGTAGCTAGGTGTCATACACAGACACTTTTTCTTGTAAACTATTTGTGTCTTTCATACATATTCAATATATAAAAATTGCATGGCTTAATTCACTAACATAGAATAACATAAATATATGTATATGTTTGCGCGAGAACATTCAAACAGAATTTTTAATGCACAAGAAGTACCTCTATTTGCTTAATATTCCACATTTTGATTCATCCGTACAAATTGATTAATGATTAAAGACGTCCTCGGCTCGAAATTCTCGACTTTGTCGTACTTAATATTCCTTAAAATAAATCACTTTTCGAAACAATATAGTGTCTCATCGCTCCGATTAAATTCAATCCGTACCTTTGATAAGAAATTATTAATGAAATACGCTCTGTAAGTCGCCGTCCACTTACATTAAACATTACCCCCCGTCGGGCTGTGTTTTCGTTTATCATAATCGTCTTTATCGTTCGCATTTGCGATTTGGTACAGAAACTCTTATTCATGTACCCTTACTCTTGTGCGTTCTTATGCGCTGGCCCATTCCTCTGCACCGTTATGGTGGCTGCAGATTAAATTTGTCGCGTCTGTTTTTGTGGCTGTTAAAACGTTTGTTCCTGTCGCGCTGTTAAATAAATCATGCTTAAGGCACACTGCAGCATTAATCATGTATTGTTGCGTGATGCGGCGGCTCGCAGCCTCGTCACACAATATCGGCCGAAACGCGGTCACAGAGGGCGTGCGTGAGTGTGTGCTGGACGTATTTGCCGCTTGTGTTAACCTACTTTTACTACTAACAGCTACTCGTTAAAAAGTGTTAAATATATCTCTTAATTTGAATTAGTATAATTGTTGCAAAATTTGAAACATTAAAAACATATAAATTTGTCCAAATACCTTGAATCTGTACACCGATTATACAACAGAAAGAAAACTGTAGTGCAAAATATATTGTTCTGTTATGAACAGCGTTGATTTAATCTTGAGTATAATAACTAATCTTTAATTCTTGTTACGTGTTAACAGTTTATCATATCTTTTTTTTTTTTTAAACTACACTATATTTACAGGAAAATAACCAGAATCCTTAGTTGTGTTTACAGTTTACATCGTATTTTTCTAAGAAAAGATTAATCAACCCAAAAAGCATCCTCTCTCTCTCTCTCTCTCTCTCTCAATAGCGTAGTGGATTCATATCATGTTGCGCTTAGTGTTTGGACTTTACAACACTGATTGATCATGTATGATGTTTCTGACGGGATACTAGAGAGACATCTAGTGATATACTAAAAGCGATAGTAACAACATTGATCATGTTTTAGATACACTAGAAATTCTGAAAACGTTTATTACTTTCGATTCTTTCGAAACATATTATTCTTGTTTATTATAATAGTATGTTTTCAAATCTAAATTTGTATCCTAAATCAACAAATGCAATATTATAACGGTATAAATGTCACCTAGTCTCAAGATACGCAAGTTTCTTATTGTGAAGCTGTCAACATTAGTGGTATTCATGTCGGTGGTGTGTGTGTGTGTTATGATCTTCGAGGTGTGTAAATCAGCCGGCGGTAGACTATGGCCTTAAACCTTTTCATTGTGAAAGGACACTCGTATCTAGTGTTGAATAATAACAGGGTTTTAAAATGATCTTTAATAGTCTGGTTTTATTATCTGCTTAACCGTAAGCAGATAATAAAGCCAGACTATTAGGTATAATAATTCGCCTAAAATACCGATTTTAGGCGAATTATTATTATACTATCTAGCGTTAGTTGAACCGTCGTCTGTCCAATTTTAAAATCTCTTTTATTAATGGCCGCCTTTTTCTTACATTCGGATCTTCCATTTGTCTTCCAAGATTACTTCTACAGATTCGCCGAAGGCTTCACTAAACGTCACAAACTGATCTGAAGCCATTCGACGACATTTGCGATATTGAGTTACGGTGAGATTTTATTTTGTCTTTTGTCTTTAATCTATCAATGTTGTAACTCTTCGGTTGCCTTTGATAATTTTTTTTTTACGTTATGTTATTTCTACTCCAACGATAATTTCTCTTGTCATTTTCGACACATATGTAAATTCTTCGAGTCTGCAAATGTAGTTATCGAGACGGTCAAATACAAACTTTTTTACGGCAGCCTTTTATGGTAATCGGTTCTTACCAGTTGCCTATGCCTAATCACTTGTGCAGAAACATTTAATGGCTTAATTAAATGCAGTAGGGGCTCTGATCGCCCATTGTCATCGTTCATTTTCTATTGACCCGTTGCCAAAGCAAATAAGTTTCATCTATCTCTATTCGAATGATTTGTGCAAAAGATTTTATTTTTCAGTAAACAATTTTTAACGTTCATAAAAAGACGCTTTGAATTGATTTTCTGACAGAAATATTTTCTATATATAGCCGACTTGACTGAATAAAATATAACATTTGAAGTTAAGAGTGTTGTGAAAGTTTCTTATTGTTAAAACTGATCGCGGGCGTGGCTACTAAGTTTATTGACCACCGCTAAGTTAGTTTTTTACGGGCGCGCCGCTTTCAACAACTTTAACTTGGTAAAAGCCCGGGAAGCCTCTTTTTCTCGTTTTATTGCCAAAGTTCTCTCTCATACGTGTCTTGAAAAGTTGAGAATGCTCTTAAAATTTCAGACCCGTTGCAGCTTTTAATCTCACATAAAAGATCGTAATTACATGTCGAAAGGAAGAATGAAATATTACTCTGCATTTCGAGAACTTTTATTTTAGAAAGCGGAATAAAATGCAGTAACTTCGAAAGGGGAACATTCATAGTTCACTGCCAGTGTCAGTTTGTTTTCTGGAAAGCCGCCGGATGTGACAACACAAGCTAACACTGGAATGTCTCAATTTTAAAATCCCCAGTGGCGGGGGTGCATTTCTGTAAGTTAATGCAACTTAAATTTTCGCCAAACGAGGCATTTGCTGGCAGGGTGCCTGTCTCGGGGAATTGTTGCTCCCATTGCGACTTCCCGACTGCGACAACATCTGTACCCCGTTTAGCATTTCAATGTGTTTCGCCGCATATCGAATATCATTCTATGCATACTGTACTACTGATCGCATTTTAATAATAATAACGATTTAGATAATTTCACACAGCTAACCGTTTCTAAATTTGGCAATTAAATGTCTGTGTTATGGTAACCGGATATCTGAGGGCTTTTTTATTCGCAGACAAATATGTTCATCACACAAATGTTTGTCCTGGGTGAGAATCGAAGTGACGACCTAACCACTCTCGAAACATTCTACGAACCACCAGCAAAAGAATTTATATGTAACTAGAAAGGATTATGGACTGAGAGTGCTACATGGCCCTGCGTTTTACGTAATATAAAAAAATATATAGGACTTAACAGAAATAACGAGCAAACGTTTTCTAATTAAGGGGAACATTTAATTTAAGCCTTGGCTGGCTCTTAATTCGGAATCGAAATCCGGGAGCTGGCACGTATTTTAGAGAGCGAACGAGTTAAGCATGCTACCTAAGGAGGGAACTCTTTTAACATCTTAGGCACGATTCCATGCGCTGGGGTTTTTTGTTTGAAATTTTGCAGTTACACTTTTCCAATTTTAAATGGAACGTCAGTGAATTCGTTCACCAGTGCTCTACTTTTTTTGGTATGTGAACTTTTGAAATAGCTGAACGATATATTGAAATACTAATTTTTACAAGCCACATTTTCGACGAGTTTTTACATCAGACATAAAAATATGTTGTCTTTTTAGTAGATAAGAATAGCTCAAATCGACGAATGTTATGGTCTCAGATTAATCCTATAAACGCCAATACATACGTGATATTTGTCATATGAATGTTATCTCGATGAAGGAGTTTCCTCGAAAATGGAAATAACAAGAAACGTATCCTCACTTTCCTTTGAAAAAATTTCTTTATTGTATGCTTGTAAATGGATTATTATCTTTCGAGAGTTTCTCGAGCCTATATTCATATATCGGTAAGTCATTATAATCGCGTAGGTAGAGTACGAATATCTTTACAAATATCGAATAAAGGAAAAAAAGCCATCCCTTTATATTGTCATTTATTGCGTCTTGAAGGTTTCGCTTGACATTATTGGAAGAGGCTCTAAATATACCTACACATATTTTAATATTCGGTGGGCAGTGTCTATGGTACGGTGGCATGGTAGTCTATGGCAATGCTCTTCTGATTCTGAGAGGAGGTTCCGACACGTTCACAAAAATTGTGATTATGATTTATAACATTTTTATCTTAATATTTTTAAAAGTCTTTATAATTTTAAAGTTTGCCGTTATCATTTCTAAGTGTTTCATTCACTCAAAATAATTTGAAAATCTTCCAAGTTCATAGATAGAGAGATCTTGTAGAATAATTAAAATTTATTTTTAACTATTCGCATAGTATGTATTATTTGTACATTTCATTATGAAATCATATTTCCTAGTTTAGGAAAATCTTTAGTTGCATAAGTGTCGAATGTATTTGTGGTTTTAGTTTTCAATGGAAGCGAACTACGCGTATCTCATATTTTACAATTGCGGGCCATTATCTACGATAACCGTGCTCATTGTACGGCACACGCTCGTAATGCCTGTTTATGGAGGTTTTATTTCGCGTTACCACGGATATACGTATGAATTTGTATTAAATATTGCAACATCGTTACGCCAGTTTACCATTTTGTGATGATAGTCAAAAAATATACAACCACATTAATATTGACTTAGAGAATAAAAATATATGTGTATCAAAACAAAAATCATTTATTTACGAAATATAATCAATATTTAGTTGGCCCACCTTTTGATTTTAATACATTTGCCACTCTTTTCGGCATTGACTCTACTATGTATAGCAAAAATTGCCGTTATGACACCGATAGAAACCTTTTTTCTCTAATTTAAAGATTAAGATAAAAGTAACTAACTACTACCTCACCCTAGTACGGCCTGTGTATCTTGTCCTTGTCCTTGTGTACGTTTTAAGTCCTTTTAACTCTGAATGCATTTTCTTTGTAACCTTTCACAACAATGATGTCAGTTAGCTACCATTCAAACGATGTTGACGAGATGTTTACATTTAACTTTACATCGCCGGTAAGTAAATACATTGCGATGCGAGGTAGTTTTTATACTTGATCGAATTATACAATATAATATAATTGTATGCATGAAGAGAATGATGAATGTAGACGAAGCGCGTCAGGTTTGCAAGGACAGAGATATTTGGCACTCGGTGC
>DWDX01003354.1:0-13262 GCA_018245675.1 Agara michaeli | reverse complement strand
GAGAGCTATCTTGGCGTCCACTGCCTAAACCATTGGAGTTCCACAAAGATGATGTACCATATAAGTAACTAAATAAATATTTTATTTTTATTATTGAAATGGTCTGTCAAGAAACTTAATATGTCAGACCGAATTCCACGCGAGCGAAGCCGCGGGTAAAAGCTAGTGTATAAATATGTTGATAATAGGTAGGAATACGTCATCACTGCGTGCTTTAATGAATACAAATCAATATAAACCTTAAGGATGAAGATGTAGAGATGTGTTTAGTAATAGAGTTTACTAATTTGATCATTTCTTTGAAGAATGTTGATCTTTTATATGAGTCATCCATCTCGTTCATTAGT
Source organism: Agara michaeli (assembly GCA_018245675.1). Taxonomy (NCBI): domain Eukaryota; kingdom Metazoa; phylum Arthropoda; class Insecta; order Lepidoptera; family Hesperiidae; genus Agara; species Agara michaeli. The sequence goes on along the minus strand of DWDX01003354.1, from coordinate 12,915 downwards.
CTATTAGCAGTCATGGAATGTTGTGTAGGTTTGGTGTCAGGATATACCTACATAATTGGTGTCGAGACGTATCTGAATATTTAGTGCCGGGAGATTAATAAATTTCAGAACGTACCGCCGAAATACCGCCGGAGATAATTTTATTATATTACATAAGTTCCGCTAAGTCCGACATTTACGTTTTAGGTTCCAAAACCGTCGTGTGCTCCGATCAAGTTGTCTCCAATCTCAGTGCTGTACTACACGGATGACTCTAATGTAATCCTTCGCAAGTACAAGAATATGGTTGTCAAGAGTTGTGGCTGTCATTAGTTCGGATATTACATACAAATTTAGTTGCCATTAAAATTGCAAACTAGTCTTTGAGATTTGAGCAAAATAGTGATTGTTCAAATGTTATGGAACTGATATTAATAGTTTTAACATTTAAAGTTAAGTGAGTTAAGTAACAAAAACTTTTGATAGCATTGACTTTTTTTTTTTCAGACCAGTGGTTATTGTGGTCAGGCACTTGGCCATGCACTGAACTGTTTAGATATTGAAGATAGTTAATAAGTCTATTATACATAAGCTTGACCACTGTCCTCTGTTAAATGACTTATTTTACTGATGTGTCTTTTTATAGAATTGTAATGGTGAATACTTTAAATATGTACGACAATTTTAAATTACCTACATTTCTTTATCCTCCTGTTTAAACATAAATAGGCACTACAATTAACATCGTGGCCATAATTTACTAAGGTTTTTTGCAAATTATTGTTTAGGCTTTAATTAGTTGAAAATGAATAATAATGCCTCGTTAATATAAAAACATTGGGCGTCTTAATAAATATTAGGAATATGTATCTCAGAATTATAGATACCTGCTTCATCAGGTTACGGAGGTTAAAATACATTTTAAGATATAATCAAAGTGGCGTCCTTAAATTATTCATTACCTATGTCTACAATTTTATATTTTTGTATCTATTTTATAAATTTATATCACGTTTATTTCAGTATATACATTGACAAATCATTAGTCCTGTACCTATCTATACATTTACTGGCGTTGAATTAGAGATATGTATATTTTTATTTTAAACATTACAATTACAACTTAAATAAAAAGTCAAATTGTTTCGCTTATGTCACACTAGTTGTAGGTAAGTAAATTTTATTAATTTTACGTGCCAATATACAAGTCAATAATATAATTAGGTGTAAGTGTTTATACTTAGAATTTTTTAATTTGTACATGCATGAAATAAATATATTTTTTTAAATCTAAATGGTTTTATTGTGAATTTGTACGATCTCTTTTAATTCCACTAGGTTGTAAGCATTCCATGTCCTATTGACTTTGGTATGTTTGTCATTATAATGATGATTGATTGTCGGTTGATCGAAATCGAATATTTCAGTGTCTGGCTAGAGGTTTACATGTACTATGTCCATAATAATTACATAATTACAGGGCATTCTCGTATGGAGATAGTATAGGTGGAAAAGTAACTTCTTTGATACGAGTGGGTATATTGAACAGAAGCAATATCGGCCTTAGATCCGTTGTTAATTGAGGATAGTCAAATATTCTATTGCGCACCTGAGTTAATCGATAGATTAACTCAGGTGCGCAATATAAATAAATACTTGTTATGATAATAAAGTGAATAAAAAGCACTAAATTGCCCTTCTTTTACTAGCAATGGAGTAGCTCCACAGACTTTTCCCCGTATCTTTTTAAGGTTATTATATTTGTAGAAGAAGCACGTCAGGTTTGTAAGAACAGAGATATTTGGCAATCGGTGCTTTCTGCTTACCCCTTTAGGAACTTGGCGTAATAGTATAATTGTAATAATAACCTAATTGAAGTATATTTTTTGCTACGTCTGCGTTCTTTTGAGACTAAAACTCGTTTTATTAATCTATAACGTACTTAAATATTAGGTACAACTACGTTATACCTAAAACATAGTTGGTATAACAAGAAACCCTTATTATGTTAATTGACATGCTCTCAGATTATTTATATGTTAAATTACCAGTAATAAGATGGGATGTAATGATAGTATCAGGGATATCGTAAAGAATAATAATAATAAGTATTGGTCTCGACAATGGTCTGCCTCGTGTTTCTTTCAGCTAATTTTATTAGTAAGCGTCGGCATTATAGATGTCCCGAAATTACAAATTGCGTAAAATAAAATATCACCTTTAGACACAAATCGAAAAGATGTCGTTGCATTTATACTTTTTATTACTTTTCCTGTTTAGTAAAATAACGAAATAATATATCAAGTAAATATTTTTGTTTATGCTTATAATCAGAATCTGACGCATGCATCGAAAAATATCGTAATCTACCAAGAAATCAATCGTTTCATATTTATCTACATTAGATATGATATGTTGCTCAACCGTCCTCCTTGTTGTACTATCAGTAACTTTAAGTACAGTTTTATTGACAAGTTAAAAGAGTGTAGATGTATTTATAAGCCAGCCATTGAGCGCAATTGCGTTTGTACGAAGTTTCATTAACAAATAGACGAAAGATATTTCTTTGTGATAATTCTGGAAAAAGTCCAAAAGCTTAGTTAGTGTGGGGTTGTTATAGGAAGTTACGTCAAGAGCTTCAAGGGCACAGCAGCCTCCGGCGTGTTGAGACGGACGAGCTTATAGGTCGGCGTTACTCAGCCGCCGTCGACGAGCTACACCGCACGCCTCATACTTCGTTAGCCGCGCAAACAATGCAGCCAGCGAGGATCGACGCTCGCCACCTGTCGTGAATGAATTGGAACTATGTGTGGGCGCACGGGCTATTTAACAAAAAATATGTGGCTACTTATTGTAATATGTGCATTCGTCAGAACAGCAACGAGTACAAGCGATACTAGTGAGTTGCAAAAAGATGTCTATGCCAGGGTCTTCCGTAAGTGTTGTGCGTCGGACCAGGCGCTTGTTAAAGTTGTCAAGTTCGATACAGTGTCCAGTGAAATATATGAGTGCATAAATAGTGATTCTACAGAAAACCAATATAACATTTCCATACCACCCCTTCTTATTGGAGCGAATATCGAGGTTCGACATAGTTTTCCCACTGATTGTGACAGTTTTGTAATGAACATACACGCTGATGTTAATTTTGATTTATCGGTGCGGGATGACCAATGTTATGACAGACTTGTTGCAGAAGCACTCAACGGTACCTTAAAACAAAACATTCCCAAAACGGTTACACTAACGTGTAATCAAAGTGAGACTGATATTAAATATAGCTCTAAACTGAATGTAGATCACCTGCGTAAATGTTGTCCGAGAGGACAGAGATATGATATGGAGTATCTTATGTGCAGAGATTCCGATCAAGACAATGATGAACTGTGGTTAATAAGGCATTTAAATGTGCAAGAAAATTACATTTATGAAGTGGAGACTGGCCTTCCGTGCAAATTTGATGAATATGTCGTAAATTTACATGAACGTAATTTTACGTTCAATGTTAACGGAAGTGTTTTGACTACTATTAGCAAAAATGGCAAAAACAATAACAGATTGACGGAGGGAGAATGGTGCCTGGAACGCGAGTATGGTGGAGTCGGGTTGCTGGCCCAAGTGTGTGCCCGTGATTGTTCACAGTACGGAGCGTTCTGTGTAAGGAAGTGTTGTCCTCCAGGACAATATTTTAGGCCCCGTAGTTGTGGTAATATAGCCAGTGATTGCGTGCCATATATCGACGAAGAAGTATATTTTGATATGCCTCAGTACATCGATCCCTTAATAGCCGAAAATGAACATTTGATGGGTAAGTGATTTATTTTTAATTTATTGGAGTAATAAACAGGCATATCCGTATCGAAATTAAAAACTTTTGCAGTGGTACAGAGAAGGTTCTATTGGTCTTTTAAATGCTTAGATATTTGGGTTGAAATAGGTTTTATTTGTTTTATATAAGAAAATCTTGTTTGACAATATTTTTTGAGAACAAACTCTTAAGATACATTGTATGGAATATCGAAATATCATACATCCCAACACTATCTGTCAATATACGAGTACTAAGCTACTACTACTACTGAGTACTAGCTAAAATTTTATTTGTGCATCAAACAAAAGTCAGTGTTGTTTATTTATTTAGTCCTTATGTAACACCAGTAATAGGCATAACGAAGCGTGAACTTTAAGTCTAATGGCATTTACCATTAGGTATCTCGTAATCATAATTTCTATTTTGGGATATCGGAAATTAACGATAAATATCTGACATGTGCGGTGATATCGTATCGAATCCTATCGAGTAATTAGCTTCTGTGTCGCTAATTTGCTAAAAGCCTGCATAACAATGAGGGAACAAAATCAGAAAATTACACACCATGAAGCGGTCACTATACGTCGCTAATTACTTGTCTAACAATCAAACTATTGTTACTTGAAATATTGTTTGATAGGTCATTTGATTCATGGAAATTAATTGTATCATTAGTTTTATCTTGTTTACTATTCATTGCTGCTAGGTATGGGTCTCCTCCAACTACAGGAATTATCTATGTGCGTTATGTTCTCACGAACACGAAAAATGCAAAAATGCACAAATAGCAGGGAACTTCAATACCCCTCCACACCCTGGGGCTAAATTTTGATCAGGAAAATATACTTACGCCGGATAAAGGAATAACCAGTTAAAGTGAAAGTATTTTAATATTGCAAACACAATATTATGTTTGCATGTCATAGAATTTTTATAATACGAATAGTATTTACATTGTTTAACGGTTCGACAAGCTCCGATGAACTTAACATTCCCTCACTTACAAATTATATCCTTAACTATTTCCATTACACTTATGAAGATGAATTAATAAATAAAAAAATATTGTAAATAAGTATCAGACGACGTAAAATAAGACGACAGGAACGGCGTTTTTATATGTAGAAGATTAATTGTTAACGGGCACTAAAGTAAGGAAGTTTTATTTCAGATTCTTCAGGTATCCGTGTAGGTTTGCAATGTCCGCAAGGAAGATATGTACTCAATAAATCAATAACTCCTGACCAGCATCAACTGACTGCAGAAGGACTACTGGAACTTCAGCTGGGTTTGACCAATACTTATTGCCTTGAAGTATTCGATCGTCGTTCTTGCCCCTCTAAAGATATCATCAAGAGCGCCGTTCTATGTTTCATCCACGAGACGACGTTAAAAGACTTCCGAGTATCCTTCGTGGTAAGATTTGTTAAAATTACACATCAGAAGAATTAAAAATTAATAATCTCTCGTCTTTTATTAAATATAGGTAACGATTGTTTTACTGAATGCTTTATTCTTATCTAATTGAAATTAATAAATCTTTCTGGTCATGAACCCTATGTCATTCATCAATATTAGTTTTGCAGTTTCGAATTTCAAAGTTTTCCTTAATTTCTTAATATGCAATAGGTATATCTAAGGTATAATGAATACTTAATGCATAATAACAGGTAATAAGCATATCGTGCGTTTGTCTGGCGCTCACTCTTGTGGTGTACGTTGCGATACCCGAACTGCGCAATCTTCACGGTCGCAACCTGATTTGCCACGTGAGCATGATGCTGCTGGCCTATTGCTGTCTGGCAAGAGTACAATACAGCAACGTAGACGATGTAGTGCTATGTACCCTACTTGGTGAGAAACATTTAAATTATATATACATACGTATATTTGGTACGATTTCCTGTATTTTGAAATCTACCGGTAAAGAGTTATAGAATATTTAGGTATATATCAATACATACAAGCAATAGAAATAATTATTATAAACATTATGATTAATTGTCTGTTCCTAACTATCCCTAATTAAATAATTATATAATAATAATATTTGAGACTCGCTAAGTTCATAATCGTGCACGAATGAATTTACAAAAACTTGGTGTGGAATATCTCTTTTAAAATATAAATATTAATGTTACATTGTGCTATAATATCGATGAGTCAAGAGGGATATGGGGATTATAATATTTATAAGTTTTTCCTAACTGTGACACGTACTTCGCGTTTGGTCAAAAAAATATTAGGTTTTTCCGCTCCACAGCTATGAATGTGGAAGACACGCACAGACCTCGGTAACTAAGCGATATTTACATATAGATACCGGTTGGTATTATTCATGTAGATATATTTGCTCAATATAAATAAAGCCACAGTGTCACATCTTTAGCCTTAACATCACATTCAAGGACGTCATATTGAGGTGTTCTTTACTAAAATGGAATTATAACTAATGCTTATTTATTTACTAGTTAAAATTTCCTCTAACCGTACCGTACCGGAATTCCAAATTTTGGTTTTGGATTTGTTTTACATGTAGTACGAAATATAATAAAGAAGTTGCGAATACAAACACATTGTACGAGCTCGATGTGCAGTCGGTTGTTCTTTGTTATGTTTCTTAAGTGTAAGTAAAAATTTAATTAACATTAATGACAACAACGATGATGTCATCGAAAACAGTTTTTTACGAAGTTCATTTGTGTCCAGTAATGATATGTCTATTATGCAAAATATGCAATGTTGAATATTTTGATTGGAATGCTAGCACAATTTCTTCACATTTACTGTGGTACCGGTTCTCGGTTTCTGAGAATAAATGTAGGAAAAAAGGAAAGATCAAGGTTCTTGTTATAATATTACTTTAAGGTTTGTTATCGATACAATTATGGTCTTCAAAGACAATGGTACAAATGTAACACTAGCATAAAATATGTATCGTTGAAATCCTGTGTTTTTTAGAAATACTTAAACCGCTCTGATTCCGAACCGAATTGAATCTTTTATTATTGTTCTACATACTACTATTAAGTGGTATAAGATGATTAATCATATAATTTTGTATTGTTCGCACAGGATACACAATCTACTTTGCGTTCACTGCTGCGTTCGCGTGGCTACACGTCATGTGCTTCGACATATGGTGGACATTTGGGTAAGGTTTTTGTAAACAAACAGGTCTAGTGTTATATTTTGCGAAGGCTTTACACGGTATATATTATATGACCAAACGAACGATAGGTTTAAAATTGGTTTACTGTCACGTCAAAGACATAACTACTCGCAAACGACATAACTACTCTACATATATATTAATACGTGAATAGAAAACTTTGTATCCTTTTTGAAGCACCTTACGAGTGCGAAAGTGTGCGAGACATTTGGCAAAATTTATAATGTGTTATATGTGTTACAAATACGTTGATACGGTAAGAATTAGGTATTCAATCTTTGTTTTTATTGTTTAATATGCGTCATTATTCGTCGACGTTTATTCAGAACTCTTGGTGCACTCCCATAAATAATACTGATTCTATCAAGTAATTCAATATTAGCTGAAGTTGTTTTATCTTTAATGAATATCACATTATGAGGTACAGGAGTATCACATTTTATGTAAAAGATTTATAAATAGAACAAGATCCAGTCAAATATTAATTAATGTTTCCACTAATCCGGACCAAATTCTAGCAAGCGAGTAGATTCGCTTGTTTGATCATCACTTTTTAGAAATTGTTCGCTATCATGTCTGTTTCAATGTTTACATTCAAATTGTCGGTCTAGTTTCTTAGTATATTCGTTACAGTTCTGTAAAAACTTACGGAGCATACATATTCGTATGTGTATTAAGAGTCATTTATAGAAATGTGGGACTGTAGGTACATTCTGTGAGGGAATCAATGTTTTTTATGAGAACATTCTTGTAGCTATGATTTTAAGTTTCAACTTTCTTGTGCTGAAGATATGCATAAATAATACGTTTCTAGAGTAAAATATTTCAAAGATAATATTTAAAAGATCTTGTGTAGCATTGTCTAAAAATAACCGTTCGCAATAATTGTGTTACCTCAATCATTTTACAGTTTTCTTAATCTTTTCGAAATAGACGCATTAATTGGTGTGTGTGTGGTTTACAATTCCAATATCTATGAGTAATCATGTTCTTCATAGGAACGTGGGAGGATTTGTTTCTTCCATGGGCGTAACTTCACATGTGTGAAGCGGCAACCCGTTAAACACATTATAATTCAGATCTCTGGCGTCTTATCGAAGATTTTAGTAAACCATGAAATCTTTATTTAATATTTTCATTTTTCATGTTTTGTTTCAATTAAAATGTTTTGATTTATTAGCTTTATACGTGGACCATAACTTTATTTTGTAACGAAACCATTAAAATATGCTAAAAATAAATTTCATCTCATTATTCATCCTTAAAAATATAACAAGCTCATTATAAAATATAGTGGTACGCAGTTAAGTATACATTGGTATTCTATAGATTAAAATGGAAACTTAAGGTACCGCATAAAATATTGTTCGAAGGCCAAATATTCAGAATAATTAGAATAGCTATAGGCAACGCAAGTTTTATAATTGATAAACTGCGCTAAATCCTGCATCTATTTAAAATAATAATCTTATTTATTTATTTATTTGCCACAAACAGTACAAAAATATTACATTTCACATGGAATTTTGTTTCTCAATGTATTTTATTAAATAAAGGTGTTTTTTGTTAATGAGAACAAATCAGGTTTTGTTATTCATCTTATCATTTCGGAACACAAAATGTGTATGTCAGCAATCAAATACACTATAAGTGACGATCGATTGTACGTAATGAAGGCTGGGGTGTGGAGGATTCGCAGTAATCTATTTCATCCACTCACCCCCCGCTATATATTGGCCGCCTAAGTGTGCTGTGGGTAGGTACGATCGAACGCTTCCAAAATTGATTGTCTCTGTTTCATATCAACGGCCTCTTATATTGATATTGGTATCAATCTCTATTATTTTTATCATGACGATGTCCTAGAAATGAAACAAAAGAATGAAATAGTTATTGACGATTAAAAATCTAGAGTTTATGATCTACTGTTATAATTGTCACATTTATCTATAAGTATATTATATAAAACATTACTAAGGTAGAACTAATATTATTCTAAACAATTTCTATAAATACATATAATTCTCTACGAATAACAATAGTTCAGTAAAACTATGCGATTCTGGATGGCAATCAATGGACAATGGACATGGTACGCAAGCAAAAAAAATTATAGCTGTGTGTTACACTAATAAAATAAAACGAGAAATTTTTGCTTTTATTAAAATGAAGACACCAACGAAAGCGGTCATTATTAGTTAGTTGGCAAGTAGGTGAGGCCATAATTAAAACGAGTCATTGGGGAGTTTCTATTAAACACGCGTATTTTCGGCTCACTAGAAATTGTTAGCTTACGATAGTTAGTTGTATAAATCAACTGATTACAATATTGTGAACATAACAGATATTAATTATTATAACTAATATCTGTTCAAATCAATGAATTAATGTAACCTAAACGAACAGAACAGTTCTATGCATCTCCTTTTAAGATCAAACACTAATGAATGACAGTCATGCACGTAAACATTTCCTTGATACGATACAGCTCGAGAAGGTATTGTATGGGCAATACCGATTATATATGCGGGCGCCATGGATGCTTCTCTTTAAAGTACGAAGTAAAAAGCATCTCAATCAATCAATCAATCATCAAGGACAGTCGATATGCAAAACAGTATTAAGTATGTTATAAGCCTAATCATCGTCGCGAAATTCATAATGGTGTGTGTGCAAACATTGAACTTTCCTCGAGGCTAATGTAACATGGACTGTTTTAAGTGTGAACATCATTGTGTAGTGTCAAAGCCATCACGCACCGGATGATGCGCATCGTACAAAACATGTACGTAGGTACATATATAACCTGAAATTAATTAGCGATCCGCACCTACGTGTTATCACTTGATTTAGCTTACTCATTATGCGTACAGTTTTATACGATTGAAAGCTTGTAGAGATATAAATAACAATATCTACTTATATACTTATACATTCATACATACATATAAACATAACGATTAAGAGTTTTAAAAAACCGATGTTTCAAATGTGAGACAACCCTATCACCTATTTCTGTGTATATAGAGTTTGTGGAATGAGTAGTAACATGAAACGTTTTCAAAAGTCTAGCGTAATGAATTACTCATATCCTTGGTTGAATGCATGCTGTGGCGTTTTAGCCAACGAACTGAATACGATTGACATATTAGCTTGTCATTTGGAATGAAACATACATGTATAGGCCTGAGAGGGCTTTCTCATTCTCTATTGAAATAATCATTTATTTCCTAATACTATTAAAAGCTGTACATTTATATGACTATACATTTATGTATCTGTAATGCAACAGCAGTCATTGATTGTTGGTGATATAATACAATTTTCCATTTTGGTATTGGAACCCTGAAAATCTGTAGCACTTGTGCGCTCTTACATACGAGTAATTATTGTAGTTAAAAGGTATCAGATTTACCTGCTTGCCTTTTTTGTATCGTGGTTGAATCGTTACCAGTGGCTCGGCTACGTCATTAATGGTAGTAAAGTGCCGTCGTATAGGCTTGTAATAATAAGTACTTTCACAAATGTGACTCCTACAGTTACGACTATGATACTATGTCGCCCTTAATAAAGCTGTCATAAAACGTGTTTTATTTAGTTACGTAATTACATTGACCCGCATATGGAAATTTTGTTCTTTTGTTGTTTGCAATTGATTATCTATACTTCTATACTATAATATTATAAAGAGGAAAGATTTGTTTGTGTGTATGTATGTAACGAATTGGCTCAAAAACTACTAGACCGATTTCAAAAATTCTTTCACCATTTGAATGTTACATTATCACTGATCAATATAGGTTATACTAGCTTTTTCCCGCGATTTCGTTTACGTGGATTGGGGTCTTTTGCAATAAAAGTGTCGTAGGAAATTGACATGCTGCCCAAAGTTACTATTCCACGTGAACGAAGTCGCGGACAAAAGCTAGTTGTGAATAAAAAAGAGCTGACCCACAAAACTTTTTCTAATAAGGGAGTCAGGTACATAATCTTGATGCCTATATATCATATTTTTGTTCAATGTTTTGCGGACGCTGATTTCATTGTTAAGAGATACGAATTTGTTAAGGTCATTTTCGATAAAAGGTTTTGCTGTCACTGTTGCCACAGTCAATGTTATGATTAACTGATAAGCTACTGTCTAATGTGTTGACTGATGTTTGCATGAAATTGATTGATGATTATTTGGATAACTAAATTTTTTTCGTCACACAATCATAATAAGTCGTAACTTTTGAATGAACCCCGGATGGCATTTGTTTTTTAGGTTTCGAATTACTAAAACCACAAGGTTGTTAAAACTCGCATGTTTCATGTTAAAATATTTCGCGTGGTGGTTTTCCATTTGCGAGTTTCAATACAAGCTTTTGTTTTATTAATGTTTTATATTGAATAAGATCGTTTGTTCTCTCTTCATAAGACTTAAGATCAAATAAAACGAGTGCAATGGTGTGTTGAAAGCATTCAAGAAGTCATTTATCAATCAGTATCAGTCACGTATGACGCAATTGAATTGCAATTGCAATTGATGTAGGACTTTATAGGTTGGAAACTGATTTTTTACAAAGTTCAACCCAAACAAGTTTGAAATACAAATATAGAACAATTTTTGAAACTGTCTAACTGGATTTTTGTGAAATTTCTGAAGTAAAACGGATATTTCAGTGACTCTTTATGGAGCTTTGACTGCACCCACTCGCCGCTTAATTCAACATTCGACGACGGTTATTGCTATTACAAAGTTTTTGATTTTTTTCCATATGTTTTCGGTAGTTTAAATTCACGTTTACGATGAATTGACGGATACGGACAATACGATGTCAAAAATTGTAACAGCTACGTAAGCTAGATGTCAAAAGTTGTAACGGCTACATAATACATCGCAACTGCTCTGAAGGGCACTTCGGAGGCAACTGAAACTTTTTATTCAAATTTAAAACTTTATACTTCCTGTTTCAAATTTCATTTATTGATTAAAATCTATTTAGCCTCATAGCAATAAAAATAACTTGTCGAGTAACAATTTTGTTGAATAAATGTATAGTATATTAATACAGATAACAAAACTTGCTAAGCATTCCAAGTCACATATTTATTAAAAACAGGTAAAAATAAAAAAAAATATATAATAAGAAATTTTCCAACAAAATCCATATTGATCCATTATCATTTTTATTATTTATTAGTATGATTAATAAATACTAATAAATAATAAAAATATACCACGTAATAAAAGCATACCACCTGGAATACCAGGTGGTATGCTTTTATTACGTTACCTATATTTCCTTAAAAATGTCTTTAAGTTGTCGTTCAGAGCTGTACAGTAAATATTATAAAGGCTTGTTTAACAAATAATCTTGCAATATGAAATAAATATGTTTGATTCTAGTTGCACGACCTCCTGTAACTGCTTTTAAATTACCGCCTAAACAATTGAACATATGGCCGATGTTCGCAAATTTATCATCAAGTTAATAGCAATAACATAAATAAACACATTGTGCTGGTGTACCGCGCTGTGGGTACATGTTTTTACGTTTGAACTTCTGTATAAACAGTTATGAGGATGCACATCTGCATTTTATTTATAGCCCCTTATTGGTGCCTTACATATAGTTGTAAATGTTCTATGTAAAAATTAATAATTATTAAAACTAATCGTCACAGAAATTAGCCCGTTGAACGTGGAACTGGCAGTAGGTATTCGTATTCTTTGTGGCTACTAGAAGTGTGTATAATTAGTGTTACGATTATATTCATGAATATTATGACATGTATTACCAATTATGTGTTAATAGTATATTAAAAGATGAAAATCAAAGCAAGAAATACGAAACGTTATTAAATCTATACTAATATTGTAAAGCTGAAGAGTTTGTTTATTTGTTTGTTTGTTTGTTTGTTTGTTTGTTTGTTTGTTTGTTTGTTTGTTTGTTTGTTTGTTTGTTTG
>DWDX01003353.1:0-13263 GCA_018245675.1 Agara michaeli | reverse complement strand
CTGCCTCGTTGGTCGGGCGGTTGCTAGCGCGACTGCCGATCGGGAGGTCCCGGGTTCAAATCCCAGGTTGGGTACTGGTGGATTTTTCTAATCTAGAATTTCTAGCAGTAACTCGGAGTCTGGACGTGTGCCCGGTGCACGGCAATAGGCTCACCACCTGTTCCATTGTGGAACTTAAACGTAACCGGTGAAACGTGGGGGTGTACTACACTCCTCCGCCTAACCCTTAAGGGGATTACAGGCGTGATGCTACGTTTACGTTTTTATTTTCTATAACATATAACATTTAATAAGTATGTTAGTATTATCTGGTGAAAACATACTAAATAATCGTTATATACATATTTTTATTACAACCACACAGAACAAACAAACGTTTGCCCGGGGCGGGAGTCGAATCCACGTCCGGTCGTGCAGTCAGACCGTTGGGTACTCCCCCGGCGCGGGTCTCCCCGGTCCCCGTATCGAATCAAAGCCTTATAATTACCTCGGCGTTCGCGTCCCCCCGTATATATCGCTCGTAACTCGTTAATATGCAAATTGTCTAGTTACCGAGCACACTGCGCAAGGGCTCATTGAAATCTTCAATGCGTCTCTCCAAATTTACTAAGCTCATTATATTTGGAACACTCGAATTAATCATGCCATAGATATATTGTTATTTAAATGTTTGTTCCGCATATTTATCACCGTTTTTTGACGTCTATTGCGCCGGTAACGCCATCGTAGCAGTTATTCGATTAAAACGTGTTCTCCATGTTTTTTTTTTACAACTGATAAACTACATACATACTATATGTTACTTGCACGTTTTCCTTACATCCAGACCCAAAACAAATAAATGTGTTCAGCATACAAATGTTCGTGCTGGGCGAGAATCGAACCGACCACCTATTCGCGCAAAGATTCAATTAGCGTTGATAACAAACGATTCGTTGAGTAATAAGCACTTGAACAATTTTAATCACCGTTCACAAGCAGAATTGGAGCGCACACAGCACTTACGTTCCGTAGCAACGAGAACCATTGTACCAAATTGCCACTTATCAAACAAAAAAGTGAAAATCCCTTACAAAATGAAGGGCCCATTCTCGTAGCGACATTAATTTGGCGTTACCTGGGCTTCGCTATTATCAGCCGCGGCGTCTACACCGTCCGACGCGATATCGCATACTCATCCGTCCAGCCCGCTCGCCACTCCCATACCTGATCTAAACTAATATCTAAATATATATAGCTCAAAGGTGACTGACTGACTGACTGACATAGTGATCTATCAACGCATAGCCTAAACCACTGGACGGATCGGGCTGAAATTTGCCATGCAGGTAGATATTATGACGTAGGCATCCGCTAAGAAAGGATTTTGATTATTTCTACCCCCAAGGGGATAGGGGGAAATAGGGGACGAAATTTTGTATGAAACTTTGTCAATTTTAAACCGATCGGGCTGAGACTTTGCATGCATAAAGCTACTATGACGTAGGCATCCCCTAAGAAAGGATTTTGATAGATTCCACCCCTAAGGGGATAAAATAGGGGATGAAAGTTTGTATCAATTTTCTTAGATTTTACTTAAATTCAAACGCGGACGAAGTCGCGGGCACAACTAGCTTATTCATAATTTTCTTTTCCTTTCCTGGTGTACCTAAACTACAACGTTGCTACTTGAAAATATGTTCACTCTCTTTCGTAGACATAGTATGAGTATCTTTCGTAGACATATGTATGAGTTCCGGTTACGATTTGAGAAACTTTCAGTTCAGTTTCTGTCCATTTACTGTTAAAACGTAGTGGACGAATGCCGTATCTCGAGCGGACGAAACATTCTCTATGAATTGTTGCAAGCAGTCCCCAGTCTGGTCTGTGACAAACTTTGCTCAAAGCATTCGTTGCTCAAACTTAATCGAAATAGTTACAGTTGCTATACCGGTTATCATATAATTGTAAAATATATATTTTTTATTTTTTAAATTCGGCATTCGGTGTTTTCTGCCTACCCTGCTAGTGACCCGAGGGCGTAATAATCCTTTTCTCCAATAATGTTTCCGTCCAAAGCGAAAGTTGCTGCATTACGTATTTTTCACTCCCTATCTAAAAACAGGCACGAAGTCGAAAGTTTTAATTAGTTTCATAAATGCCTTCCTTATTTTACCTTTCGTAATTCCCCATTTCAATGAGGTAATACCTCATTAGCATAAACAAACTTTCGTTCACTTTGAAACATTTATCCTGAGGTTTAAGTGCAGGCTTTTAATATTCCTTTTATATGTATAATACATACAAATTAACGGCTGAATAAATTATATTATTATGATGTAGAGACACCTACTGGACAAAGGAGCACGGTTCTGATCTTATGGAATAACTAGCTGTACCCGCGTCTTCGTTCGCGTCATTTCATATGATTTTACCTCGCGTCTTCGTTCGCGTCATTTCATATGAAGTTACCTCTTATTACATCAGCTATCTGCCAGTGAAAGTCCCGTCGAAATCGGTGAAGCCATTCCAGAGATTAACCGAAACAAACAAACATACAAAATTTTTAAAAAAATGTCATTTTGGTATATGGTATGTACCGTGTATACAAATGTACATATGCATTTAGTTAAAAGCGATTATTATAATATTACAAACAGACACACCAATTTTATTTATTTGTGTAGATTTTTCTATTTTCATTTTCTATTATGTCCTCGTTCCAAAGGTAGTCTGGAAGAGATCGCTTAATAGTGATAGGACCGCCATATTGTACTGTTTTAAGTTGTAAAACTGTAGTATTTTTTTTAAATTTCGGTGCAATAAAAGAAATAAAAATAAATATAGATTAGAACATAGAAAAAATTGGAAACATTTTTCGTCTGAAGTGTCGTATCTGCTATTTCTACTTGAGCTCATACATACATACATAATATAATCGACGTTCGTACTTACGAGCGGGAGATAACAAACCAAGTGTCGCGCGGTAATAAATCGCTTTCAATGTATCCGAATTGCAATCACCCCTTTAATTCAACCCGTTAACAATTAATGCATTGTAAACCGATCAAAATTTCGTCCGCTGCTCGTATCATTAATTTGGAGATATTTATCGTCGCACGTCATATAATTTGTCGGATTTATTTTAATCGCATTCAGCTGAAGGTTCTGTTATAAATATAGCGATAATTTCAACAGAAATAGTAGGTAAAATGTGCAACTTTTTGTAATAACCATAAATGATTAGGACAGTTTCGTACACAACTATTTGATTTCTAATTAGGCAGTGATAAAATTAGACAACCCGTATTGTGGTAACCCGACAGCTGATGAACGTACATAAATACGCTATAATTCATATATAGACTCAAACTCTTTCATGAATTAGATTTAGGAATCACTTTTTGAGGGTATTTTACATACACGGTAACAACAATAATTTTATTATAATTTTTAATTAAAAAGTTGCTAAATGTAAACATAACGACCGTCGCAAGCAGCCCTTAAAGTGGTTGGGTTTATTTAATTTTGTTACCGAACTTTAATATATTGAATATCCCCCTGTTTATTGTATTCCCGGTTCCTACTAATAGTTCTTTCCAACGAATAGTTGCTCACTCGTTTGCGGTGTAACAAATCGGTAACCGTGTTTCGGCGTCTGAAATTAATGTACACGGTGAACGTTTATTGTGCGTTAATGAGTAAAGTTGAACCGTTAAATTGATCTACAGTCCCGGTTAGTTTGAGAAGCTCTGGATTAGGACCATATGAAGATTTGGGTATCTATGCATTATTAATAATTGAACCAATACCCTTAGCACCGTAACCTCTACTTCTGGGGTAATTCTATATAATATTTACCTATTAGCGTGTTATATATGTGACTAGCTTTTGCCCGCGACTTCGTCTCGCTCCGCCGCAAAAAATGCAATTATTTACGACATCACATTAGGAACCTCAAAAATAACAGTATTTCTCTACTATATAATGGATGTTATTATACATATGAACCTTCCTCTTGAATTATTCTAGCTATTTAAAAAAACCGCATCAAAATCCGTTGCGTAGTTTTAAAGATCTAAGCATACATAGGGACAGACAGACAGCGACTTTGTTTTATACTATGTACGTAGTGATGTAACCAATTCCTAAACTAGTAAAGAAGGGGATGAAAGATTTTAGAAGAGTTTAAAGGTTTCTGCGCAAGCGAAATCGCGCGTAACGGTTACTTAAATACAAATGATTCTCGCGACCACTGCGATGCGGGCTGGGGTTGGTCCCGAGTTTTCCTAGCTAATATTATTGTTAGCCAAACAAGAAAGGGTCGCTTACAAACCCAACAGTTGCAAAGCTATTAATGAAAGCGAAGTATCCTTACAGATCTACCTCAATCGGCCTCTATACAAATATAACATTACAATTATGGTTAAAATCGTTCTGGCAGCAGCAAAAAAGCATCGAGAAAGGCTACTCCACTACTCTGCTATTGACAAGCCTGACGCGTTGGTACAAATCGAAATATTCCTCGCAAAGTTGTTCTTTCATCGTCCGTTGTTCCATTATCATCACCAAATTGATTTGTCCTCAAATTTCAATACCGAATCGGGTTTTCACCCTTTCCGTGTCTAAATAAGATAAGAGTTGGAATACGGCTAAGCCCCCCCGACTGTTTTAGTAACAGAGAGGTTCAATTAGAAATTGATCCGGCCTCGTTATAAATTTAAATCACTCCAGTTCATTTCTATCTATGGATCTATATAAAACCAAACAGATGTTAATCGTTAAAATCACTCGATCCTACAAGTTAACGAAGCATTCTAATCGGCGAGAACGAGTGCCAATTATTCGTAAAATTATTGAGGGATTTCACGATTTCCGACGAGGAGATTAAGCGGTCATTTATAAAGATATCGAAAATATATTGTTTTTCATGCGTGTAACGTCTAGCATGGTATTTCATACATTGGTTTTGATTGTTCTAGCATCTACTGTTAAAGGGCCATTTGTTTGCTGAGCGTTACGAGGGATACTTATTAATAAATGTTTCAGTTACATATATATGCGTATATAGATGAAGAATAGATGAAGAAGCTTATATAGATGATTCATGATCCATGTTTTACAACAACATCCAGGATTATATTTTTAATATGCGTATAACTGTATCGTTTACGATATTTCGTATACATTTCATCAACGATAAAATTTGATATTTGAACGACGATACGGCCTCTTGCGAAAGAGACTAACTCTTTCGCTTGAACACTTCAGCGAGCGTAATAATTTAATTATACAATGATACGATTATATAACAAATGGTCGGAAATGGATACAATTACAAATGAATTTTTCGCTCAGCCGTTAAAGTTGACTGCTTATTTCACGTGTCCTTTGTTCAGTAGTTTGTACAGTGAGTAAAGGACATTTAAGAGCATCTTTATGAATGGTTTGGCGTGTATGTATGTATATACAAATATTGTATAAGTGTTTTTGTTTGAATTTTTCGTCATCAATTACGTAAACCGGAATTGCACACTCTCCTTGTACACGTGTCTGAAAATAACTAGTACCTAATATGAATTTCACGTCATATCAAGTATATTCTACTTGACGACCGTAATTACTGCGGTTTTACGGTCGTGTTTTTCACACGGCACGTATGATGTTCAAGTGGCACACACTGAACGATTGACTTTAACAACTGCAGTACTAACTAGTACTAACTAGCAGTACAGTGCAGTGAAACTACGCTGCAGTGCAGCGTAGTTTCCAATTCATTTTCATATGATGCAAATGTTTGCGAAATAGAATTGTGTCAAATATGCAGCGTTGAAATATACCGCTTCCGCTGTTCTTTTAAAGTGAAACTTTTATTTTAGTAGAGTAATATATAATAATATGCAACTTGTTGCAAGCCCGAAGTTCATGTAAAAAGATCATAACGCATATAAAAGCTTGATAAAAGTTCAGCCGGTGAAGAGAAAGATAGCGCTTGAACTTGGTGCTTTTAAAGCTCCCGCGAGATGCTGTTTATATGTAGTGGCGGTGGAAGTTTACACGTATTACATTTTACTACGCAAACAACTATCTTTACGAATAATACTAGACCCGTTACCGTAGGGGACTGTTATTAAAAATGGTGGTATACTTTCAGAGAGTTTTCTAAGTTTCAAATTAAGACCCGAACACATCGAAACCTTACTAGACACGGCATTAAACACTTATATGTAGATTGTTTATTAGTGTGTCTTCGG
Organism: Agara michaeli; assembly: GCA_018245675.1. Classification (NCBI taxonomy): domain Eukaryota; kingdom Metazoa; phylum Arthropoda; class Insecta; order Lepidoptera; family Hesperiidae; genus Agara; species Agara michaeli. The sequence continues at coordinate 7,030 of DWDX01003353.1, read as the reverse complement.
CTGTCTTTAGTAGGAACGGTCACAATTTTTTTTTTATTACATGATGATTACATGGTTAATAATTATGATTATCATTTGTAATAACTATACCATCATTAGTAATTATACAATCGACAAGGCTTGGACGCAAAAAGTATCGGAATTGCAAAAGTGAATTTAATTATGAAAAATCGAAGCGCAAAATCTCGGTATGATCATTAATTATTGTTATAACTTTGAAAATGGAGTCTGCTTAATAAGGCCGCGCGGAGAGTTCATCGGTATCATCGCTACAAACTTGCCACCTTTGAAAGGAGTTTTGGTCACAATAAATTGGAAACACTGACTTAAACAAAGAAATTTAATTTCATTATGATAATGTCTGTTGTGTATTTATTTTAAACACGATTTATTCAATGCTGACGCTTCATTGTCCACTCGTTTAACGCACAGGAAATAATTCAGAGATTTTCCGGCAACAGTATTGGAGCATACGGAGCTTATTTATCTAGTGAAAGCTCCGTCTGCGACCGGACTAGGTAGTTCCGCTTATCAGTGCTCAGTTGTAAGCGTTCGCGCTTAACGCCCTTTACATGAATGCAATTTCCTACTAATTAATTACAAATTCGTATTTCCAATCTTTCTTTTAAAGAAAAGATTGGCGTCCGCCACTCTCAATCAGCGAAACGTCTTTTCTTTACCTTAATATTTTCTTTCATAGTCATTCAATCGTCTACTTAATTTAGAGCAGCTAATGAAGGAATTCAGGTGTTTCAAACAGATTGTGTTTTATTAATTTTTGGAGTCCATAAACGTAATAATATTTCCGCATTGATAATATTTAAGTTTCCATTATTTTTAATTGTAAAATAAATTGTCATATTTAATACGTTATTATAAAAATAGAACATTAAAAAAATTTCACTTGTTTTATTTGTTTCAGGTAAGAATTTCTGCTGTAATTTCACTTCAGCCATAGTTGAGCTCAAATTTGCTTCCTCGGATTCGTAAAAAACTTACGTAAGTAACATTGTTACAATTTATGCCTGTATTGTAACTTTACAGTAACTTTATTCACCCTTTATTGGTTAATTCAGTAAACGATATACATATTATAATAATTTCAATACTATGTGTGTATTTTATCAGGAAATGAGCTTTCGTAATTTAATTACATAATAGGATTAGAATTCAATACTGTTTAATTATTATTAATGAGACAATAAGCACGAACACGATACATGCGCAATAACTTGCAATTAAGGCAACGTTTAGTTTTAGCATCGCGTGTGTCATGTCCGCTATGAAATGTATGCTGTTTTGGTTATTTTTCATAAATAAATAATAATAATAGTATTAAATTTACGACGCTACAGACAAGATCCGTGCCCACCGGTGGGCTAAAGGTTGCGATCAACCAGTAACAGTAACTATACAAATACGGTTAACTGCAATAGCTGCAAGTGATTTTTTCAAATATATTACATACTGTGGTGATTGATTAATATTTACAATAATCTGCACATATAAATAATGTAGGTAAGATAATAATAATTATTTTTATCGACTAAGAATCAGGCTGTAATTGATGTCGATAAGCACGCATTAGGATTGAGTTGGAATGATTCGTGAGTGATTATATGAGATAGAGGTTCGGTAATTTAGGATATCTCGTCACTGTATATAAGATATATGTATTTTACGTTCCACCCCCTGTAGCTGGATATACACAATAACAAGAAGTTCCGTTATTTTGTGGAATAATTGAAGTGGATTTTGTGGAATAAATAAAAAAGAAGTTCATTTGAGTTCCTGTTCGACGCTGGTCCTATTGGAATTGTATGTAGGTAGATAATCACAGCTCGAATAGGATTCTCTGTCTAAATAATGAGAACTAAGTTTGCTTAAGATCCAAAACGTTTGAGTTTCGAACTCGAGCTTACCGTTTTCAATTTATTTCAATAATTAATTGAAATCAATTGTTGATATCTATTATGACCTCGTGTAGAACTAATCTCGGCGTGTACTATTTGTACTATTTGTACGTCGTAAAAGGCAAAATATGGTTTGAACTAATAAACTTGTAATATTATTATATGTACCCATATTTGTGCAAATAAGTCTTCGTCTTTGTCTTTGTCTTGTACGTAACGCTGTGATCTTCCCATTCCCATTATCCGTGTTAATGTTGAACTAACACTCGACTGATGTAGAACTAGTATTTAACACTTGAGTACTTGCATAACGCTGTGAATATAACTGATTGGCTAGCTGGGTTCGTTGCAGTACTTGTTATGTATCACACTGGACATTTATCTCTTCGTTAATGAGACCTAGGGCATACTTCACACTACTGCTCCGGTGTGTAGATCTTCTGGATCGGAGGATTAGGCTAAACATTTTTCACGCTTTACAATGACGATTCGAATCTTATTGATATTGATCATTAAACTTGAAAAGGAAAGGTTGAACCCTTCTTTTTGTATTTTTTTTTTTGCAATCTTTCGGACACAGACTTCCACGCTGATCAAATGCGCTAGTTAACAGACTTAACATATTTTCGGTATTATACCAGAGAACTGTAGTAGGTATACAATCGAGATATTACCTATGCACACGTTTTATCACGATGTTTTCATTCCCTGTTATAGGGTAAGTGATATTTGATATAATTTTTTTGCAAGTGCTAAATAAACCTCGCGAATACCATATGCTCATTTACAAAACCATGGAAGTCGCTGATGCATTACCGAACTGGAGAAAGGGATTTTCTTAGAAATACCCATTTTCAAAACGCCCTACAAATACTTCAAAGGAACTTAATCCTATATTTTACAAGTGCGCACTAGAACGAGGGCAGAGAGCGCGGAGAATCGCATCGCCAATCCAATTGTTGTCAATGAAAGTTCATTCTTCTTTGAGTGGAACGTGTTTTTTTTTACTCAAGTGTAAATAACATTGTAGGGAATATTACGTTCAGTGCACGTGAGAAAATCTAAATGGTCAATATGGCAGACCGCTAAGCTATCAGCAACATTGTGCATTTCATAAGGGGATCCATTAAAAAAATACACCGCATCGAAGGTAATCAGCTTTGAAAAGCTGAGCGTGCGGTTTTCGTTTTGGTGAATAAATTAAAATGTTTCCTGAATTTCCTGCTTTGGATATTATAAATAGACATTTAAAATCGCTTTTGAATGTTACGATTTTATTATTTGTTTACTTAATGAATGCCGCTCTTGCCAAAATATGTATTTATTGCTCCTTTTCATCAACGATTGGAATTGTTTGTAAAAATTAATGTATTGTCGACACTTTTACGTACCACCTACCATGGTGTCTTTTAAAGCTAGTTCTGATTTCATAAATATTATATAAATTCAAATTAAATTTAGATTTGCCTTTGAAATTGGTATTTATTATTGTCGTGACATGTTTTTTATGAACGAGAAGACTATGAGACTAATATAATAAAAGCCTAGACCCAATTAACTTCGGCTGGTAACAATTACGTTCAGACTGACATGACCAAGAAACAATATTCATCTATCGCGTACCTACTCGCATTTATTCCCATCGAGAAGCGATCTCATGATTCTTCCCGAGGTAAAGCTATTCAGAACTTCTGTTGATATTTGCTTTTAGCACGTCATGACCCGTGGATGTTAGTGTGAGTGCTGGTTATTAAAGCGATATGATGACGATAGCACTTTGATTATTGTGTAAATTTAATTAATGTCCATGAGCGTAATAAACGAAATAATCGCATGTTCTCAATTACAACTTTATATGATGGCGCTAAACGCCGTTAGTGTGGACTATAATGAGTTGTAGCGCAACTCTAGCAATTTGGACCCGTGAGGGTACAAATTGTTTTAATAAGTAAGCACATTAAACTTGGTAATTAGAAAACTCAGACACCAACTGTACAGAATGACTCGCAGTTACTTTTCTTTGTTGTACTTAAGGAAATTTAAAATCACCTTTCGCGACTCTTGCGTGATCTCGATAGTGCTTTACAGTCTTTATTATAGCTGGCAACTTTACAACATTATTTAAAAGAAATGAATTCAAACAAACAGATACGCTCACAGATACATAATGAGAATAGCGTAAAATATTTGTGTATGGAATGTAATTATCACTAATATTTATTGTCTTTTACGTTTAAAAAGGTTCAACGTAAGTTTTATCATTACAATGTCCACGATGCGTTTTACAAAATGTCGTCCAACATAACATAATCTCGTGGAACTCGTAGTTGTGTTTGAATTTGTTCGTTAAGTGAAATTACTGCCAATACAATTTTTGACACTATCCGTCTAAACTGTGCCATAAATCAAGTCGCAGTGGAAATAAGCTGCCGTAGTTTGCTCTGTCAAGTGTTGGTAATACAACATCTTTAATACAGGTACCGCTGGCAGTGCAGCCAATGTCAATGTTCAGAAAATCCAATTCACTATCATTTTACGTCCATAATACTTTTAAAACGGACCAGACCAGACCAGACCTACAAGCCTATATTTAGATAGTGTAATGTAGTTAGTATTCGACCTCTATTGCCTCAATCGGCTTTACAAGCTTGGCACGGTTTGAAGCTTACGATAGCAAAGTGAGTTTCCCATGTAGACCAGCTACGAGTGCGATGTACGTATGTGCCAATTTTCTAGAGATTTGACTGCCAATATGTACCCAGTATCTACATTTGTAAATTATATTATTTCTATTTTATAATTCTATCATGTATAACCACAAAGTCTCCGAAACCGAAGTGTATGTATGAAGTGAGCGATGAATGTAGAAGAAGCATGTCAGATTTGTAAGGATATTTAGCAATCGGTGCTTTCTGCCTACCCCAATACGGACCTGTCATGATGTTATAATATTAATATTATTGAATGAACTTTGCAAAGTTTCTTGTGAATTAAGTAGGAATGTTGAACTTCATTCTATTCTCAATACCGTTTTCTACCACCGTGTTAAGTATGTCAACGCGCATTTCACTTCTCACAATGAAAGGAAACCGATCACTAATAGCGAAATGGTTAAAAACAATCAATAAAATCTCAATATCTTGCAAAAATTCCAGACGTCAGACATACATGTATGATATCACGTCTGCGAAGCAATGGTATGAGCCGAACTCACAATTGTAAAGCCACATTCGGACATGCCGTGTAATCGCGGATGTCCCCGCTAATGAAGCGTGGCATACCGGTGGGTTATTGCTCCGGTAGGGCTGTCGCAATAAAGAATATATTGCAAAAATAATATATTTTGATGAACTGCTGAAGGATTCTTTACGACTTAACCCTCTGTGAAGCAGTAGCAAACTGTCTCAGAGACCATTTTTTAATTGTACCTCAAATCAACATAACATAACCGGTGATATTCTTAGTTATACGAATATTGCAAGAAAATCTTAATTTTAAATTCAAAATAGACAGCTATAACCCTAAATACGTATGTGTATTTAAAAGCTATAAATGGGCAATGATTATAATAATTTACAACAACAACAACAACATACCATCAGGCCAGGTCTCTAACGGGTTAGGCAGAAAGCACCGAATGCCAAATATCTCTGTTCTTGCAAACCTGACGCGCTTCGTCTACATTCACCACTCTCTTCATGCATGCACGCCGGTTTCAGGGACTTTTCACTCCTCCGTCAGCCAGTATCTGACCTATTTGGTCGAGATAGGACAGTCTAGGTCTCCCTCGACTCCGATATCCATCAACACTCGCGTTATATATCTGCTTTGTCATTCTTTCATCATCCATTCTTTCCACATGACGGAACCAACGGAGCAGTCCCTTTCTCATTTTTACACCGATGCTCTCTTTTACACAAAGCATAATAATTTACGGTGCTTAATTTTTGGTGACAACCCTAGGGCGTGCGTGAGCAATCGCGCCCGTCACGCACCGAAATTGTACCGCAGCGACAAAGCCACACGTAATTGGATATGAAATGATACGATCGTGGATACACGATCGGTTATATGTACACATAATTAGCCTAACCGTAATACTGTTCAACGAGTTGTAAAATTTGATTGCCCTAGTGGTCGAGCGGTTAGAGTCCCTGACTGCGAAACCGCAGGGTTCAATTCCCACTCAAAGCAAACATTTGTGTGATTAGCACATTTGTTTGTTCCGTTTCTGGGTGTAATAAAAATATCTATATAATTATTATATCGTATGTATATATGTATATAAGTTTATCACCTGTCCGGTTACCACAACACAGACATTCAATTGCCTAATTGTGAATCAATTAGCCTTGTGGGGAGTTGTCCCCAGTTATTATTATATAATGAATTACTTTTATTAATATTTGTATAAAATATATCACCAGCTATAACGGTTAATGAAAACATCGCGAGGAAACCTGCACACACGTTAAGTACATAATATGTTACGAAAACTCAGTGAAAACTATTAACTAACTATTAAAGTAGGTTCCTATCGCATTTAAAATACATCTCTAACGTTCTCTCATTCGAATCGATATATCAAGCAGTCCTATTAAAGTTCTCGACTTGCCCTTTATAAAGTAATAACTGGTGACTCCATTTCAAGCGTAGAGTTTATTACCATCTCAAAGACTGGCGTTGCTCAGTCTTATTACGGGACGAAGCCGCGGGAGCTCAAGTGGAAAACTAGTCCGCGACGTCGTAAATAGGGCAATTCACTTCATAATGTAACGGACATTCTCTGAAGTTTTCGTAGTTGAATTAAAAATATTTGAGACGATAACACGAGATTGATTCGTATACAATGGGAAATAACGTTATCAATTTACAGTGAAAGATTTTGTATTGCATATCGGAGTATTCAATTTCAACGTATAACAATATTTGCGGATGAAATTACAATTGTATTTATATAATAGAGTATATTGCAATATTCATACAATAGTTATATGCTTGATGCAATATAATATGTAGAGTAAGAAAGATATTAAGCTGCTTTTGACTGCCTCGTTGGTCGAGCGGTTGCTAGCGCGACTGCCGATCGGGAGGTCCTGGGTTCAAATCCCGGGTTG
>DWDX01003352.1:0-13265 GCA_018245675.1 Agara michaeli | reverse complement strand
CACCCAAATGTTTGTCCCGGGTGGGACTCGAACCCGCGACCTCCGGTTTTGCGGTCAGGGTCTCTAGCCGCTCGACCACGAGGCCAGTTATTTATTTCTTAATACATCGAGATTAACGTGATTCGAAATAGGAATAACGTAACATCACGCCTGTAATCCCCTAAGGAGTAGGCAGAGGAGTGTAGTACACCCCCGCGTTTCATCAGTCACGTTTAAGTCCCACAATGGAATAGGTGGTGAGACTATTGCCATGCACCGGGCACACGTCTAGACTCCGAGTCCCTACTAGAAATTCTAAATTAGAAAAATCCAGCAAATATGAATAAGTTCTAAGAAAATGTGTGGTTATTTCGTGTGAGAATGGAAAGTATACACGCAGGATATCAAAGATAATTGCCTACTCGCAGACAGCACTCGTTTGAGATCTGAAACGCTATCGACGTAGTCGTTTGAGGATCAGTAACGTTATTCAAACGTAAAGCTGACCGGAACAAGAGCCTTAACTTCCATAATCCGCATCGTTACATACGATAATTATTTAGCATAAGGGTTATTCTTTCAAATACTGTAACCGTCTTCGTTGTAGTGAGAGTTTTAGGCCATAGTCCACCACGCTCGCCAAGTGTGGATTGACAGACTTCACACACCTCGGACACAGTATAAATTATTATACTCTAGGTTTGCGGATTTCCTCATGATGTTTTCCTTCAACTCTATAGCGAGTGATGTTTATATTTTTAAATCATAAAACGCACGTAACAAATCAGAGATACTGGCCACTTTTTGAACCCGGACCTCCGCAATGGGAGGCCGAATTTCATACCACTAAGCTATCACTGCTTCTGCAATGTTCTCGTTGCAATATCGTAACATTAAAGTTTTAAATGACAATTAACGGCCGTTACCCGTATCCAGGCTCGGTGCAGCCAGCCTCGCATTCCGACCAAAAATATGCAGCATACAACTTGTTTGCAGCGCACAGATAATTTTGAACAATGCACATATGAAATTCAAACTAAACGGTGGCTAACGCGAAATATACACTTTGCCACTCGACTGTACCAGCGGCGAAAACATTGTGACTATAAACACTGCGTTCGTATTAGTTGTGTAACCGAATTTGAACATCTCACCGAGTTACGCTTTTACGTTTAAATTTTGACGTAAGTGCATGAAAATTTTGTTTTAATATGTTTCATGATTTCAGCCTTTTTGTAATATACCTGCGTGCTATTGTGTTATGAAAACGGAGTTACATTTATTTTATTTTAGCTGCAAAAAGTTTACGTGGTCGCGTGGTTGGAGACCCGAACCGCTAAACCGGAGGTCATAGGTTCTACTCCCCCTCAAGATAAATATTTGCGTAAAGAGCACATTTGTTTGTTCTACGCCTGGGTGTAATAAAGATTTCTATATAAGTACTACATACATCGTATGTATATATTTTTGTTTATCAGCTACCTGGCTAACACAGGGAATTCATTGCCAAAATTGGATTTTTTTTTAAATGTTTGTGTGTCAGCTCCGACGCACGCCGGGAGTTTACTCCTTACGACCGATAATTATGATATATATCGAATAGAAAACGAGGGTAAATGAACCCATCTTCTAAAATGATAAGTCATTGATCAAAAAGATAAAGAAAATAAAAACAATATCTATATCATATTTAGTCGTTCCGAGTGTTCTACCAGAAATCAAATCTAAAATTAGGCGGAACACGATGCCATAGTAGTAGTTAGTTGCCATAAGCGGCTGACGTCACATCCGTTACATGTTACACTCGATTTTACTCCTCATAAAATTTTCGTACCGGGCCTTATAACTCAAATCGTTTCTTAAGGAGTAAACTCTAAAAGAAATTGTTTATAGATGTATGTATATTAAGTTGTGTAACTACGACTCTTCTGTGAATATATTACATCCATGTGCCGTATATAACAACAAAGAATAAATATATAAATGTATTACTTAGCGATGTGGTAAATAAATAGTGCCGTTCAGACGAATGAAATTAAAACAAAAAACCTAGTCGTAGAAGTACTTCAGCAGCATGTTTTATATTACTGCTGTTGTTAACAACTGCTGCTTAAATACCTAATAATCAAGTACTCTCTTGTCCCGGTTGCTCGAGCCTTAATGTCTCCTTCGAAAATTACATTGTTTTGGAACTGTAAACAACTTGTAATATTCTTTGTCGAGATTCAATGTTTCTTTCAATGTTTAAATTATGTAGGTACCCATATTTATGCAAATAAACATTTTGTCTCTGTTTTTGTCCAGGCTTGTTCCGATTGTAAGGGTAGGGATAGTGTCTATATGGTTAAGTTTTCCCTTTGGATGTTTTTGGTAATGTCGAATTTTTTTCTCTTTCCTTGCATATTCTCCATCTGCTCCGCACATTAGCGGCCAGCATCATTTATCTAGTCGCAGCGCTTCCTGTATCCATCAATCTCGAGCATCACGAGTTTTTGCTTGATTGACGTATTGTTACATCTGCTTGGAGCATTTCATGTAGCTAGTGCAGTATTTTGTGCTGAGCTTCCATTGATCTATGATAGATGGCGCTACCCCCTTAATCATGTTACCGATGGTTAAAAAAGGTAAATAAAACTAATCTGCTTATATTAAGGAACAGGCGGGCCCACACCGCCAAACCTAAAATCCTGAAATTGTATACTCAGGTTTTTTATATTGTTTATGTGATCAGTAGGAAAGGAATTTTGGAAATTCCTACTGTAAAAATGTAAAATAGCGAATGCAAGATTATATGAAATTTCGTCAGTTAGGAAGTTAGTCATCTACCCAGTTAATTACGAATCGTGTTTGGAGCACCTCCAGAGAGTCGGTTCTAAACTATTTTGATTCAAAATTTAAATTAAACATTTTGTTCTAAATGTTAACTTTAGAAAGTTACTTTCAAAACTAAATTCATATACATATTTGTTGCGTTTATTTCGTGAGTCGTGAGTGCCCGTTACACATTGTAATAAATCGAGAATAATGTAATCAAATGTGCGGCTGGACCTGGACTGCAAAATATTAAACGCTACGCTGGACACAAACCTCATCCTACCACTAGATATTTTTTTGTTTCTTCGTGATACTCATTATAGACTCTATCCTCTCGATTAGCATGTTCTAAGACTAGTTCTATTAACTCTTGTACATTTTTTGCCAAAAAGGGGCTGAGACTGTTGTTTCCCCTACTTTTCTCCTGGCTTATTTTAGGCTGAGAGGGGTCTATAGCCCATTAAACCATTATCCACAAAGAAGTATGTCGTTTATTAAATGTTTACATATACTTACCTACTTACCTTACTATCGGCACCCCGCGGTCTCACTCGAGTCGAATACTATGTTTGGTAGATCGGGAAAATATATCTGGACTTTCTCCCGACCACTCAGCTCACCATTATTATGTATCGCGCGCCGAAATACGCCTAATAGTTCTGTAATGGTTTCTTAACAGAATAGAATACCGCCTATGTTACTCAGGCATCAATTGTCTGTGGATAAAATAATGTATATAATCGGATGTTAAGTTTCAAAGATTACCTCGTACAAATGAATCTTGACCTTTTCATAGTATCTGTACAGATGAAACACAAAACAATTTGAACTTCAATTATCAATATCTTCTGTACTGGGTTAAACTTTAGGTAAAACTTTCTCTATGTCTACGAGTATACCTGCCATCTAATAAAGGTAGCGTACCTAGGATACAGGTAATATTAATAGCCCATTGTTCTCATGGTGATCTCATTAGCAATGGTAATTAGCCAACGGGAAACGCATGCATATGGACACTTTAAACCGTAAACGGCTCCTGCGGGATACGGCTATGTACGAGTATAACTTTGTTGCGTAAAATATGCACAGCGACTGGCTTATGTAACAGGCTTAGGGGGTCCACTCCCCAGGCGAAACAAAAACCTTACAAACTCTCGCCAATCTGAACCCATTCATTTTCAACACATTACCGATGCTATCGGTCTCTCTGTCGATAATTGGGATCCACTTTCGATACCCGGCGCGTACATGTTTATGTTTGCGTATACAATCTTTGTGTGAGTCGTTTACGTGTATTTACAATATATATATTTGCTATTATGATTCGTAAATCGAGTTTCACTATTACCATAAAAAGTCATGAAAGAAGTTATCTATAAAAATATATGCGTTCGAGGTACTCAAGGATAATCGAACAGAGATATAGTTTAAAGCTTTTTCTTGCGTATTTTATCGACAAGCGCTCGCGAAGACGTCAATGTACCACATATTAGATCAGCCAACACGCTCTCAGACTCTCTCACAGAACGGTGGTATTACCAAGCAGCTGTTCAACGACATATCTTTCTATTTAACTTATTTTCAAAAATGTCATAGTAAAATAAAGCGTGATGTAGACGAAGCAAGTCAGGTTTGTGTCGATAGATATATTCGGTACTCACTGCACACCCTGTTAGGGACCTGGCGTGATTGTATAAGAATACTAATAATAATATTATATTATATTTTCTATAACAAACAAAGATATCGTGTATTTGTACGAAAAGGTTAATATCGATTCATATTTGATCAATAATAGTGTAAACATTTTAATTAAATTGAAATTAAAGAAATTAAAATTAACATAAAACATATAGATTAAATTCAACGTAAAGCTGGAACATAAACGGAAATATACAGACAGATAGATAGAATATATTTTTTAGTAAGCTCGCTTTGGTGCTCTGTAGTAATACAACAATGAATTTTAATAAAAAATCAGAAACAATCCCATAGACCGCTGGCGCCATCTACTCTTATTACGCGCCACACACACGTACCCACATTTATTCTATGGCCGGTTTTAAAATGCAATTTCGTATGCAAATGGCCCTTCTGAGTGCAGTGCGCGGGAACGGCGCGGTGCACTTTAAATCTTACAGCTACACGTTAAAGTTGGATTTCGATTGCGGAATTCTAATGCAGCATTTGTAACGGAATTAGGAGAATACCCGCAAATGACTGTTTCCGTCTTCCAGACACTCCGTTCCGATCTGAATACTCGATGTTATAAAGGTCATAACTACACGGTATTTTGCTTCGTCACCGGCCCTTTTAGTGCTCCGCTATTACAAATCTTCTCTCAGATTGAGCCAGTTAAGAACACGATCTAACTTCGAGCGTTGCCTCAAAATATTCTCCTTCACCGTTACATCAAGTAATATTTAAGCGTTCAGGTACAGAACAAACAAATGAGATTATCACAAAAATGCTCGCCCGGGATAGAAATTGAACCCGTAGCCAGTTAAGCAGTCAGCTCCTCTGACCAGTAGAAGAAGAGGCCAGTCAAAATATTCTTACTATGAAATATTTGCACTAGGCGAGTGTACTTCGATCAAATCCCACACAACTGAAAAGGAAGTTAGCTTAAAAGTACCTTTAATATAGATGTTATACCAAAACGTAACCAAAACATTCGGTCCGCAGCTGCTATTTGAAATCAAATTTCTAATATATGTGTCTCGATAGCTCTCTAAATCTTTCCTACCATAGACATATGAAAACAATCTTCCGTCTCTTTTACGACTGCAATACAAAGTAGAGCTTTATGAGAAGCAGAGCCTACATTTAGGTTTAGTGCCTGTTTCTGTAACACACTTTTTATCGTGTCGTCTTAAAATTGTTATTGCTTATAAATAATTCATTCGCACATATTGCAATTCGCTAAATTGTTCGGTATCGATGACAATCATTTGATTTTATTTTTACTGTTACTCGTCCGCGTGCTCAAATGTATTTATTTTGTTTACATGTCGCGAAAAAAACTAGCCTATGACACTCTACAACCCTTACACTACGTCCGTACCAAAAACCACATCAATCCGTTGCTCCGTTTTGAAGTCTAAGAAGTATAAACAAACTAACACAAATTCTTATTTATCACAATCAATTTTGAAATTGTACATCATGTTTAAATTTAAAAAAACATTTCTGTAGAACAGCAGTAAATGAAGTGCGGATTAGAAGTATCTAAAAGTACTTATTGTAAGTTAATTGTACTGTAGCTACATACATATAACCTTCCAGGGAGTACAGTCAACCCTCTTATAACGCGATGAATGCGTACCGCGTTATATGGAAACCGCGCTATAAGAAACTCAGAATTAGTACAAATCACATCATTCATACCGCGTTATATGGAGACCAATAAATACAAAAGACACGATAAATTATGAATTATTTTTATTGAAGAGTTCGTTCTGAAAGTACCGCGTTATAGGAGGGCTGTCGCAATTTCATCTCCGCGTTATATGGAAATCGTGTTCTGAAAATATCGCGTTATAAGAGGGTTGACGGTACATTAAATTGACATTTTAAAGTACTAAAAAACATAGCATATTTATTATTATCACCCAACACGGTATTTCGTTCTTAGGCGGAGAGTATTGTGTGCCACATCTACATTCGTCACTATCTTCATACATACGCGCCAGTTTCGGAGATCGTTGACACCCTATCAGTATGTATCTACGGTCTCGGTAGATAACGATATCAACCTTAATATAGATATGCATAATTTACAAGCAACGACGTGTGTTAGATGACTTTCCTTAGCAGTTTCGAGGTACATTTGACTGTAGGTATTACGCCAGACCCTTTTTACGAGCATCGAATCCTGGGCTATCATTAAACCGACCAACATATAATCCCGTAACCCGACCGCTGAGTGGGAACACCTCAAGACACCGCGAGTCCGTTCCCACGGGACGTGTTCATATTAATATCTGGCGACACGGCTCGCTGGCGCCGCGAACGCCCTCTGTCGGCTTTCCGTTTCGCACAGCTGATCGTGTTATTGTTATTCGCCTTATAGATGCGTTTATAATTTTTTTTGTTGTTTTTTTATTTTATATTTATTTGTAACGTACAGTGAAGTAACTTTGGTAAAGTATTTTAAATTAAAACAACGAAAGCGGTTACAAAAAAAAATACAAATTCATTTAAACCTCCAAAAATACATCAACGTATTATACGTACTTATTTTAATGCAGACTTTGACCCAAGACTTCCGAACACAATATTATAGCCACTGAGCTATCATTTAAGTTTGATGTCAATTATAATAATTTGGTGTGAAGCAATACTTATGGTTTTTATAATATTGATATACTAATGAATGCTTTATTGTTTCCAGGTACGTACAGAGGGATAGGAAGACATAGGTTTTATTATATTTTATAGAAAACACTGTAAGTTATACAAGTTTTATTTTATGTCTACTTCCTATTATCCATACTAATATTATAATAGTAAAATTCACTCTGTCTGTCTGTATGGTGTGATGTTATGTTTATTTGAATCCTGGAGAAGGATTAAGCTACATTTATCTAATCAACTTCATGAAAATAAAGTAAGGTTTGAAACTGTACATGTACTAGTCTCTTGTTCTAGTGTTCGATTCCCAGTCAGGACAACGATTTGTGCGATGAGCACATTTGTTTTTTCTGTATAACAATAATATCTAAGTGTTACGCATATCACATATATTCGTTATATCAGTTATCTGGTCACCATAGGACTAGCTCCGCCTAGTTTGGGATCCCGTGTGTGAAGTATCCCAAGATTATTATTATTATATACTTCACAATAGAATTTACAGAACAGTGTGACATCTTGGACAAATTAAAACCAGATCAAGTTAAGACCACCCAAGTGGAACAACGCGAGCGTTACTACGGCTTCGATATAGTATTTCGCTCTCACCACTATAACTTGACCTGTCAATATTACTATAATATTGCTATTCCGTACCACAACGAGCTATTATTACATTGATGGCGGCTCCAGACCGCCGGTCTACCGCGACATCGGCATTCATATTGCAACAGTATGATGGAGCAGTTTTACAATCTGGCCATTAGGCATATGGCGTTTTAAACACCACGGGGACCATATGGGAATGGTCTTGTGTTGATTTGTACCCATTTTTTAACGCTAGTTATTACCGACTGTTTCGCTAGTGCTTCCGGTTTGTGAGAAACCAAAAAACATGAATTTTATTTCATAAAATATTATATACGTGCTAAACACATATCAATATTTTAAATGTTAATACTACGTATATTGTATTGTTATTAGTATTGGAAGATTGTACGATTTTTTTTTAAATTAGAGGTCTGAAATAATAGATACACACTTTTGGTTAATAAAAAAAATTTGATGCATTTATTGGTTCTTGAAAAATCAATTTCTGCGCGAGTAAAGCCGCGGGCAAAGGCTAGTAATGCAATAAGAAAAAAGAACTTCGTGAACTACCCGAAGCCCCGAGTACTCGGAACAAAAGTACAT
Source organism: Agara michaeli (assembly GCA_018245675.1). NCBI lineage: Eukaryota > Metazoa > Arthropoda > Insecta > Lepidoptera > Hesperiidae > Agara > Agara michaeli. Next base: position 4,925 of record DWDX01003352.1, on the reverse strand, counting down.
TCTCCAAAACGCCAATAGAATAACACTGAATCCAGCGTTGAAGTAAATCTGAAGGGGTATTCAATTTAGCGCGAAGTTAGCGTTAACGCTGCGGTTCCGCTAAAGTGGCGCTAACGGAATAAAAGTTTTCCAAAGTTTACATTTTACGAAGAGAATACAATTTTCACACATCTAAATATTTTTAACTTAGCGGTTGAGATTTAAATATATTGGGCCCGAAATACTCTGCGTGCATCCAAAGGTATACTAATTGAGTATCTTACTAAAAATTTTGATGCGGATATTAATAAGATTATTCCAAACGTTTACTATTTACATACAACTACTATTACAAACCAACGTTTTATCTTTATCCTTATCCGCGTCTTTATCTGTATCTTTGAATCTTTGTAATCTTTTAGTAAGCGGCACAAACTCGTAACAGAAATGAGTAGAGTACACCACTGAATATATACCTTTTCAGTCCGAAATCCAAAAGAGGTTCCGCTGACATTCGTAACTAAATGTGCAGTGGTATTCAATTTGTTGCGCGCGGACGTACTGGTTCTGACAATTTTTATTCCTATTCAAAGTGAGGGTACTTTAAAGTTGTGTTTCGTCGGGTACTCTAAAGTTTCTCTTTAGATATAGCCTTTAAAATATTTACAAGGCTCGCGCTTCCTGCTCGCGCAGTTGTTGCGGCGACCCCATTTGCATACTAGTCATCGCAGCTCTCGGCGACGGACGCATGTTAATAAAATTTACATATATCTATATGTTTATGTGTCCACGGTGACCGCGAAACCGTAACTATGATGAATATCAACAATTATTATGAGTATGGTAACTGCTAAGTTTTGCTAATTGCAATTTTGTTCTCTACATAATTTAGAACAGATTTTTCACCGGCGATTTCTTTATAGGGGTTGATTTAACGCTTCCATTTTCAACTTTTTCGGTTTAAATCCTTCCTTACTTTTGTAGACATTACGAAAATATTACTCCAATGGCTTGGACGTGGAAACGCGATAGACAGAAAGAGTGACTGCAGCATTTATGTTATTAGTATTCTGTAGACTTGTGTTACTGTCTGGGACTGATAGTTATCAGCTTTGAAGCGGAATTCCTTTTCACTCTAATTAAAAACGGAAGCATTTTTGTACTTTAAGTAGAGACTAGCAGAGATATTTTAGACTATAGACGGTAATCATTCAATCGACACTACAAGGCGACAGTAAATGTGATTGACGTAAGCTTTGGGAGTACTAAATAAATATTTTGACATAAATGTATTTATGTGGTAATTTATTGTATCATTCTGTTGATTTTAATTTAGAAAATTAACTTATTTTCATTTTAATATATCTAAAATCTGTACATCATTAGCTCTATAAAATTATCCTTTCATATATGTATAAATAAATATCACGTGCTTGTAAAAATGACTTCAACAGTATCAATAGCCTACACCCGGGGGAGTTTGAATAGGTATTGTTCACTTACAATTTGCAACTGAAGCGACACCGGAGCGCACATAGCGCCCCGCTATCAGGCCGTGTCCGCTGCTCGGTGATTTAGTACGACACGGTACAAGTCCCCGTGTCCCTGCTCCACTGTGCACTTTGTAAGATAACGTACCTGTTTTTTTTTTGGAATGCTTCCATTCGATAGCGCACACCAGTCGTTTCTCGTAAACAGTCGTTATGTAAACCTTAATTAACTCGACCGGCCGTGCAACTCTCTCGTTCCTCGCTGAAGAGGAGAAATGATACGAATTTGCGGTTTTCCAAGTTGAACTTAGAACGTCAAAAAGGCATTAAGTCTTGTCTCCCTTATCCCATTTTCCACCCTCGGCGTACGGTGTGAAGATTCAAATTCGAATTGTTTCATGTATTATTACGTCATACATTTTTATGGCTATCATTTATCGGGTGTCAGCGATCCTTATGCTAAAGCACACGGGATGAAAAAAGCCAGCGGAGAAACTATGAAATAAGATAATAGTAGATAAGCAAGAAATAGAATAGATAAACTGATGTCAATTTGAAAGAAAGAGTTGGCTTTTATCTGACGATATTGAAGACACCAAATAAACGACCTTTATTATGAAATGTATGAGAAAGTCTTCGATAAATCATATACGAGTATAGTGACTAATTGAACCAAAACTCGACCAGCATAAAAGCATCTCGTGGTATATTTTTAACAGTCTTAAATGCAGTAATAGTTTTATAAGATTTATAAGTCCAGAAATGTCGGGTGACTTTTGTTTCATGAAAATTTCGAAAGGTTTTCAATTTGAGTTGTAAGGCCTAATTTAAAATACAGTTTTGTGAAAAAATATTTTTTTTGCATGTACTGTCTTACTCTCCTTTTCTCTTCAATCAGTCGCGCTTAGAGTCATGCCACTTGGTCCCTGTTAAGTATGAGTCACTTCTCTACTGAACCTAAATGTAGAGTAACTAACGTAGAATTGAAAGTACCTACTGTATTACAATGTATGAAAGCTTAAACTGCTAGCAAATGATAGTAACTGGGGTCGGCAGCTTTACGTGCCCTGCAAGTCTCAACTTTTAAGCTTTCGACAAATTGTGCTCAACTATTTAAAGCAATACCAGTTACTAAACAAGATGGATGATTGCAACTGCTCGTATAATGTGGTTTGTTCCATAACTATGCCCGTAGTTGAGGATATGTTGAACTATAGTTTCACTGTTTACGGCTCGCTGGTAATTTAATAATTGCATGAAAAGTAAATAAAATTTCAAGTAACTAAGGATATAAAAGGATTTCAAATGAAAAACCCAAGATCTAATTTTAGTAAGTGCTTTGTAGATCAAAACGCACGGTTTCCGGGAGCGACGCCAACGTGGAGGCGAATATAAAAATATACCCACATTTAGAGAAAATAAAATGTGAAATACATTTTATAGTCCATACATACACTGTTCGTTATTTGTTAAATGTAAAAGACAAAAACAAAAATAAAACTAAACGATTGTTTGGTACTGTGGAATTTAAAAATGTCCTTTTTTTAATCGATTGGACTGCAGACTTGCGAAAAATATACCGACTTAAAGCTGCTAAGCAGCAACGCGTGCTTCGACTAATCCGGTTGAGAGTCTTGACAGATGTTTGGGATATAAACTATGACAGGAGGCGTGCCAAATTAGTATTCGGATAACATTGTGTTTTAAAGATATAATCTATTTCAGACTGGCGAGTTGAGGCTGCAGCGAGCATTTAACATCTGCCTGCCTGCAAGCCCGCTTGATTCTTTAAGGGAACATTAAAAACATCGCACTGGCTAAAGAAAACATTTGAAAAAAGAAATAAATAAGACGCCATTTCTTTTTTAAAATAATGGTTTAAAAATGTTTGGATTTTTAACAATTGACATTGAAACCAAATATTTTTGCACTCATGGATACTTTAGCTACGTGTATGTAAATGCGTTCGACCGTATTCATATTACTCTTAAGAAATCATTGATAGATATAAAAACTATAGGTCGGTATTCCAGGGTTGTAAGATTTGTAAACACGGCTATTGACAAAAATCTTTTGAGTTACCGATGTCGAAAAGAATGAGAGACCGAAAATCGTCTTTCAAATCCAGCCAACATCTTTGTAAACAAAGCCTGAAATGTTTCTGGGAAAATGGAGCATTTTATTTCCCTTGGCCGTTTCGTTTTCTTGAATTGTGGCGTAGCTACATCTTTATGATCTAAACTGATAATGATTTGATTTTGCTAGTTCAGAAGTTCAAAAGATATTACATTTCGTACATAAAGATGTTACATTTCGTTCGTCAGCCCGCGTTGTGAGTCCGGAAAACTCTTTTTCAATCATAGATTAAGATTCCGACAACTCTTAGCGTGTCTCGTCGAAAAAATCTATTTCTTCTTTCAGTCAGATGTTACAACAAAGTTAATATCACGTATGTATGAGAAGATTTTCGTTAATCTTTTCGATTACCCCATTTTTTTTATTAGTCAAAAATCTATATATATATAAGCAAAACGAGTTATAGTTATCTGAAATTCTATTATGTTTAGGAATTTATTTTTAATTAAATATTTTAATGTACGAAACGTAGCATTAAATATACCACTAGATGTTATTTTAATGGCGACTTAACGTTGTGGCGAGGAATCGGTTGTGGTGAGCCAGACTCAGGTAGTCGACAGACAGATTAAGGCACGAGACATTCCGACTCAGGCCTCAGGGATAGCTACGTATTTGACTGTCAATCTCTTAAAGATATTTATGGATTTTAAATTCCTTCAAACCATTTGCTTCGTACAAAATTATTTGAAAAGACATTTCTCCCGATACTTAAGCATTTAGCGAGAGTAAATATAATTTTAAACGCTTAATGAATAATTAATAACAAGCTCTAATAGTACTCAGAATATCATCGGAAAATAATGTAAGCAAATATTTACTCAATTTAGATCCTTCGGCAACTTTGCCTATTGACCTTTTACGGCCTGTTGGCTTATAAACTGTGGCTTGACATCTAAATCTGGTGCTGTAAATTATAGGCCTCTCTGTGGCCACCGCGATGCTTTATTTGCACTTAAAAGGGATGTATTAACGAGGGTTGTAGCACTTTTAAGTGAGGATTTTACAAAATCCCTCGTCGCTTACATAACGCCGGGTGTGCTTTAGTTTGTAATATTTGGGTGAACTCGGTACTTTTGATTATATTATGTTGTATCATATTTTAATATTCAGCTATTATATGGGTCTCTTCCCTTGTGAAATCTTCTACGTTCATCTTTCGTTATCACATGGTTAGGACAAAGTTATAGTTTTATTGTAGGCGACATGAAATTGTAAATTTTAAGTACGTTTAACTTTTTTTTATTATCTATACTAATATTATAAAGCTGAAGAGTTTGTTTGTTTGTTTGTTTGTTTGTTTGTTTGTTTGAACGCGCT